>JASDQU011404425.1:94540-105189 GCA_032191745.1 Picea mariana
TTTCCAACGAGCTATCACACGCCTAAAACGAAGATCGTATGCAAAAGTTACGACCCCGGGAAGTTGATGTACTCACTTACCCAAACGGGGCCCACATGACTTTTGGTGCTTCATCTCCTAGGGTTAGGTTTTTGGATGTCTAGGACTTTTGGCATTCCCGTTTATTGTAAAAAGGGCCTTCAGAGCCTCATTGTAATCATCTTCTTGCGAATGCGAGTAGCCGTCACATCTCTTCTCGGAGATAAGCTGCCACCATTCTAGCAAGTCTTTCACTCTGTATTTTTACAGTCTCTGTACATTTATCTGATTAATAGAAATCGTGTATTACTGTATATGTATGTTTATGGTTGCATCTCTGATACATTTATGTTATATTATTGAATATCTACAATATCTCTATGCATTTCTTTACTATATCTCCGCTCTCATTTTGTGTTGAAAATAATCCGGATCACCCCACTGGGAGAAGTACCACGAAGAAGGTCCAACCTGGAGGCAGGGGACACTCATCGGGAGAGTCCTCTGGAAAGGAAGCTGAAAATTCTGAAGGATCTTCTAGTAGTAGGGCCAGCTCGAATTCTCAGAGTAAAGGAAATAAATGGAAGTGTTCCAAAACCCGTGGTCCTGAAGAGTTCAAGAAATCCAAACCACCTTCTTTAGATGGAGATATTAAGAAGGGAGAAGAGGCGGAAGCTTGGATTATTGGTTTAAAGAAGTATTTCAGAGTCCATGACTACTCTGAAAACTTGAAGGCTCGAATATCCATCTTCAACCTGAATGGAAAGGCTTCCATATGGTGGGAAGGCCTTGGGAATGTGAAAAGAGTCCATGAGAAGGACTTGTCATGAAAACAATTTGAGAAATACTTCAGGAAGCAGTATTTGTCAGAAAAATACATAGATGGGAAAACTAAGGAATTCTACGAACTCTGGCTGGGACAGCTCACCATAGAGGAATTTGTCAATAAATTCCTTGAACTACTGAGGTATGTACCCTACATAAAATATGAAAAAGAAAAAATGCAGTGGTTCATTAGTGGGTTACCTCAAACCTACCGATATAGGATTGATTTCGACGAACCAAGGACCTTAGAAGAAGCTATCCAGAAGGTGAGGTATTGTTATGAATAGTTTGGGAGCAAGACAAGACCCCACGAGGACTGGAAGAAGAAGAGCAGTTTGGGATTCCAGAAGAAAATGTTTAACTCCTCAATATTTAAGAACTATGGAAAATATTCTAGGGGGAGCCTTCCTTCTAGAAGTGTATATCAACAAAATTTCCCCTCTCAAAGTGGAAATAAACCTTTTTAGACAGTCCCAACAAAGATCGATAACCTAAAGAAGGAACCCTTAAAATGTTGGGGTTGTGGAGAAAATCATAGATTGAGGGACTTCCCACACAGACAACAAAAAAGTAAGGGGGTCTACAATATCCAAGAATATACCACTTTCAATGATGTGGCTAGGAGCATACAACGAATCTATGTAGCCCTGGACAACAATCAAGCCGACCACCAAGCTTTAGTAGTGGAGCTGGAAGGTATGATCGCCAACCATCCAATTTCTATTTTAATTGACCCAGGTTCTAATTTTAGTTATGTAGCCCCTCAGACTGCCAATAAGTGTAAATTGCAACCAATTATACATGTTAAATCATGGTTGGTACAACTAGCCACTGGGACCAAAAGAAAGTTGGCAGAGGCCATACCAACTTGTCAATTCATGATGGGTGGATTTCCCACCCAAGCAACCCTTAACATACTTCTCCTGGGATCATATGACTTGTTGATTGGTATGGACTGGTTGGTTTCTTATAAAACTAAAATGGACTGTTATCATAAAACTTTAGAATGTGTAAATGAAGAAGGGAGAAAGATGACCCTCCAAGGGATTCAGAATCTTGTCTTGGTGAGACAAATATCAGCCCTTCAAATGAAGAAGTCTTGCAGGAAAGGGTGTTCCTTATATGCAATACAGGTGTTGGAATCTGTTAAGGACGACAAACCAAACCTAAAGGACCACCCGATATTAAAATAATACAAGGACGTATTCCTAGAAGAAGTACCAGGTCTACCTCTGAGAAGGGATATTGACTTCTCAATAGAACTTACACCGGGAGTGGTACCAACACTAGAACTCCATAGAGAATGAGCACACCAGAGCTTGTTGAACTCAAGCTACAGCTAAAGGAGGTGATGGACAAAGGCTACATCTGACCCAGTGTATCTCCGTGGGGAGCGCTCGTCCTGTTTGTGAAAAATAAAGATGGCACACTCCGACTGTGCATAGATTACAGAAAACTCAATAAGGAAACCATAAAAAATAAGTACCCCTTACCAAGAATCGATGACCTGTTCGACCAATTGGGAGATGCATCCATCTTCTCGAAGATCGACCTATGATCTAGCTACCATCAAGTCCGGATTAAGGATGAAGACATCCTCAAAACAACCTTTAGGACGAGGTATGCTCACTACGAATTCATGGTGGTGCCATTTGGGTTAACCAATGCCCTTGCCACCTTTATGTGCTTGATGAATAATGTACTCAGCAAATTTCTAGACAAATTTGTATTGGTTTTCATTTATGATAGCCTAATCTAATCCAAGAACAGGGAGGAGCACGAAGAACATATTAGACTCGTACTTCAAGTACTAAGAGAGCATCATCTCTACGCTAAGTTTAGAAAGTGCAATTTCTTTCAGAAGCAAGTCCATTACTTAGGCCATGTCATATCCAAGGAAGGGGTGGCAGTAGACCCTGACAAGATCAGATCCATTATGGAATGGCCTACCCTGAAATATGTATCTGATATTAGGTCCTTCATGGGCTTAGAAGGGTAGTATATAAGGTTCATAAAAGGGTTTTCCAAGATTGGCTATCCAATCACTGCCCTTCAGAAAAAGGTAGGGATGATTTTAAGGATGGAAATTTATTTTAAAGTGTAGAAACCTTAGCGAATCTTACTAATCCTTCATATGCCAACTATAAATGTTTGGCGATATTTTTGTAAAAATATTCAAATTTCTAAGGATTTTATATAGATTTTATAAAATTTTGGCGATTTTCAAGGTAAAATTATTTTATCCTATAGAATTTGGCTGAATCATTTTTATAATAGCGAATCTCTTTTTGGGAAAAACTATGGAAAATTAGCCCATGAGAAAAATTTAGCCCCTAAAATCATCCCTGGAAAAAGGGGATTAAATTCATTTGGACGTCAAAATGCGAAGAAAAATTTCAGGAGCTGAAACACCTCCTGACCCATGCACCCATGCTAAAGATTGAAGACTCGGATAATGATTTCCTCATATGTACAGATGCCTGCAAGGAAGGACTCGGAGGATTCCTTATGCAAGAAGGACGTGTGATTTCCTATGTGTCCTGGAAATTAAATGAACATGAGATCAATTATGTGGCCCATGACCTAGAGTTGGCTACCATAGTACATGATTTAAAAATGTGGAGGCACTAGCTCATGGGAAGAAGATTTGTTCTTATGATAGACCATTGTGGGTTAAGGAACCTATTTGATCAACAAAAACTCAACGTTGTCCAAGCTAGGTGAATGGATCTCCTAAGTGAATTCAATTTTGAAATCAAACACATAAAAGGAAAGGAAAATAGGGTGGTTGATGCCCTCAGCATAAGTATAAAAATGATTCATCTGGCAGCAGTGAGCATCTGCGAAACAGATGTAAAAGAAAGAGTCATAAATGCACAAGAGACAAATGCATTATTCAAGACTATGACCTCATGCCTAAGACAAGAACCTACATGAATAAAATATGAAGGCTACCAAATGCTTGAGGGAGGGTTGCTGACTTACAGAAATAGATTGTATATTCCAAAATGTGATGACTTGAAGAGGTTCATAATGGATGAACTGCATAAGAGACCATATATTGGTCTCCCAAGATATCAAAAGATGATCACGACCACCAGGAAACAATTCTATTGGCTTGGGTTGAAGAGCGACATAGCTAACTATATAGCCAAGTGCCTAGAATGCCAGCAAATTAAGGCAGAGCACTGACACCTAGCAGGATTATTACAACCCCTACCAATCCCAGAATGGAAACAGGAAACCATATCCATGGATTTCATCACCGGATTACCAAAGTCAACCAAGCAAAATGATGCCATCATGGTCGTGGTGGAAAAATTGAGTAAGTCTGCTCATTTCATCCTTGTCAAGTCAACTTGTGAGGCAATAGATATTGCTAACATCTTCATGAAGGAGATATTCAGACTGCATGGCATTCCCAAGAAAATTCTATCTGACAGAGATACCAAATTTACTTCAAACTTTTGGAAATCCCTAATGGTCGATTTTGAGACTAAATTTTTGTTCAACGCAACCTATCACCCTCAAAATGATGGACAGACAAAAAGAGTGAACCAAATAGTAGAATACATGATAAGGATACATGTAATGCATAAACCTAAGAAGTGGGAATACTATCTACCATTGTTAGAGTTTGCCTACAACAATGGTTATTAGGATTCCTTGAGGATGAGCCCTTTCAAAGTCCTATATGGTAGACAGTGCAATATTTCAATCAGCTGGGGTAACCTAGTGGACAAAATTACAATCAGACCCGACATGCTGAAAGAAATTGAACAAAAAGTGGTTCAGATAAGACAAAATATGAAGATTTCTCACGATAGATAGAAAAGTTACTCCGATAGAAAGAGAATTCCCAGAGAGTTCAAGACCAGATACCATGTCTATCTTCGAGTTAGACCCCGAAAGATTTCCCTGAGAATGGGAGCATGTGCCAAATTATCACCTCGATATTGTGGACCCTTTGAAGTCTTAGATAGAGTGGGACCCGTAGCCTATAGGATAGCACTTCCTCCCATTGTAAAGGCACATAATATTTTCCATGCTTCATTATTGAAGAAATGTGTGCATGATACTAGTCATATAATTGACTGGTATGTGATCCAGGTGGAACCAGAGGGAGAATTTCTTCCAGAACCCCAATGCATACTAGACAACAAGGAAACCTCACTTAGGAACCAAACCATTGCACAGGTTAAGGTGTTGTGGAAACACTTTGGCCCAAATGAGGCTACGTGGGAAATGGAAGATGCCATGAGATACATACATATTGTGTTGATAGATAGAATATCGAGGATGATGTTCTTTTAAGGGGGAGGGAATTGTAACACCCTATTTCCCCCAGTCTGTAAATATAACTATATTGGTTAGGGAACTATGGAAAACTCAAAGGTGTGAATGTTTGTTTTGATGGACCTTTGAATAAAAGGTCGACGAATGTAAATTATGTTATTTTAATAGAAAATGAATATGTGTTGCATGACTGCTATGAATGGGATGTTCTAAGAGAGAGACCATGATTTCTAACGAAAAGGTGGTGGAGGGAACCCAGAATGGTTGCGCTAACCTCCACCGAACCGGTACCATACTTGATTTAAACTTGCTCAAGATCATAAGAACCCTCTGACTAGAAATAAATTCTCGTCAGGTTCGTAGGTGGGAAGGCCTCCTCAAGAGTTAATGAGGGGATGGGGGCAAACTGCCCACCTGTAAGGCTTCTAAACCTGACCACGGATGGGGGAATTTGAGCCCCACGAAATCTTGTTGAGGAAGGCAAGAAAGGAAGCGGGGTGTGGGTAGAGAGGGCTTGCGAAGAGGGCAGAGATGGGAGCAGAGCTCTCGATTCTGAGGAAGGATTGAATGTGAACAAGCGAGTTCTGATCATAGGAAATAGGGAGATAGAGACAGGCAAAGCAGAGTAACCTTCACCCTTACCTATTCCTTTATGGGAAAAAGGAGAGTAACCTTCGTCCCTAAATTCCGTTGAGATGGAAGTAAGATATTGAATCTCATAGCATTATGGTGTAAGCTCAGAAGTGGCTAGTGATAAATCAATTGGGAGTGACTAAGCCTATGGTTGGGTGGAAACAAGCACCCCTCTCAGCAGTCGCATCATGCCTTATGGTTCTTGTTATAGCGAGATTTTCCTCACCATTTCTATCTTGCACATAGGGCCTTTTTCCATTTCCATATGCAGACTTGTCATCCTTTTTTGATGAATAGAGAGCCAAAAATATACATTTTTCCACATATATTCTCCCTATCAGTTATGCAAGATGCGTATACACTGGTTTCTCCACTACAGCCCATGTACATCAAGATTTATGCCAGAAAATACAAAAATGAGGTCGGGTTTCCATGTCACAATAGAAGATCTCTGATCCTTGGCCTTCCACATACTGAAAACTTTATGTCTCGGCTCTTCAGTTGCATTCTAAAGTCTATAAAAGCACAATTTCGAGCTATGGAAAAGAAGAGAAAGAATTCAAATTTGAGAGCAAAGTTACTCTGGAGGAATTACTTCATATTGAGTCTGCATCCCTTTCTCCCTCAAGTATGAACACAGTGTTCAGCCCCCAAACTCTTTCCCTATTGTTGAGAGAACCTCATTGACTCTCTCCTATGAGCTTGCCTTTGGTGGAGGATTGAAGTGGTGGAGGCCCAGTTTGAAGGAACTTGGTTTCTTGGTTTCGAACTGTGCCGGCACGGAAGTATGTAATGTTGTCACTTCTGTCGATCAATTATTAATAGAAATACTCATTTCCCTTCCTATTGGTATATTGCAAATATATGATTATTATCCATGGGCATGTTTGTAATGCTTATTAATGGATTATGTTATCTAATGTGCTAACCCCTTTATATCATCTCTATATACTTTCTCTGCTCTTCTGTTAAAAACTTATTGCAGGTATAAAGCTTTGGGTCGAAGTGATCAATGGTGGAACATCATCAAACATTGGATCGAGGTAGGCCTCTTTCTTATCTTTCACATTAGCTTATATAGCATATGTTGGAATTGAGTTTATTTCTATAGTCATACATGTCTGTTGTGGTTTACCCTTGGTCATAGAGAGTTTTTCCCTCGTAAAAGAAATGGCGACTCCACTAGGGAGAGATCTTCCTTCTAAGGGTTGAAGTAATTTTTCTTCCTACATTGCTCTTTTTCCTTTGTGTTTCTTATCGTATCACTTCTTGATAGATTATGTTCACTATGGGTCTAAGTTTTCAGCCTTCTTTCCTTTAACTGGCCTTGTTTTAAATCATATACGCTCATTTTTCCCAAACAGTTGTGTATACTCTCTGTTGATTAAGGTTGGTTGTCATTGATGTCAACCCTTGAAGAAAGCCCCATATCACAAAGATTTGGGTAATGGACCCAATATTTTTTTATGTAAATATGACTCATTATTGTTTTTTCATGGTTAATAAAAAGTAAATATGGATGAACTCCAAAGTGGTCCCCTTATGGTGAAATCCCTCACGGGAAGATGCTTTGCGGAGTAAGAGAAACCATGCTTAATTGTGGAATAATGAGATGAAGAATAGTGAATTTTTCAAGGAAACTATCCTAGATGGATAGTGTTTGTCATGCCATTTCTGGTGATATGTGGAACGTAACATAACTCCTCACGGTTAGAGAGTTATGGCCATGAGAAGTTAGAGACCCCGGGTTTGGATAATGGACCCAAGTTTGTTTGATGGGTAACGGCATGAGTTATGATATATTTTTAGATAATAATATTCTATATGGATATTACATGTCATGCCATTTCTTGTAGTATGTGGAACGTCACATAAATCCTCATGGTTTGAGAGTTATGGGGTTACGAAGTTGGAGGACCCTCATATGTCATCTAGAAGCCCCAAAAGGTCAAAGTAGTCAAAGTGGTTTAAGAGATTTTTAAAGTATAAATAATAAAGTGAAGTGATGAGTGTATTATAATTCAAATTGAATACAAAATAAATTATTTCAATAATAATTTTAATGGACAAATTAGAAGTGGTTTAACCAAAAAATAAGGAAAGTCGGCCAAGTGACCTAGAAGATGTTTTTAAAGAAGCTACTTGGAGACTATAATTAAGAGGCAAGGCTCTCTCATTTAACACACACTTGATAATATTGAATATCTATAGGTGTCTAAGGTAACCAAGGATATATAAACTGGAATTCTGAGTGAAGGTGAAGAAAATAAGGCCGAAATTCAAGGAAGGATAAGTTCTTTTGAAGGTGCTTTCTAAGGTATGTTATTTACAGGTTATCTCACCATTTTCGCTATAACTTTTTTTCTATAATTCTTCAGACCATGAAATTTCTATTCCATTGAGAAAACATATCCAAGTATCTGTGGTAAACAATTCCTCTTGTGGGTCATTTTATTTTGGGAGTTACACTCTGTGGAAAATAGGGTTTGTGGCTAGTCCTGAAACTAGTCAAAAACGGGTGTTTCAGGTAAAAACGTCGTGACTTATTCATAACAGATCCACATTTAGTGAGAAAAAATGTGTTGGTTAGGGTAAATTATTTATTATTCTGTGTAAAATTTTCATATCAATTCAGAAAATATTCCGTGCGGGGCACGCTCTGCAAGGTCGCTCTCTAGAATAAGCCAGAATTCAGCAAGGTATGTCATTTTTGCTATAACTCCTTTTATGAGAGGTTCCAAGTAGTGACACTTGGAGGAATTACATAAAACACATTGAATAACATTGTGTATCAGTTTCATATATTTATACATTATAGGTACAAAGTTATGATTACTTCAAGTAAGGGTTGTTGACTAATCCAAAACTAGGCATGTGAGACTAAAGAAAAGTTTGATGAAAATGCTAGTCTCTTGTTGTTAAATTTAAGGAAGGTTTGAAGGAATTTGACCATATACACCAGGCCTATTATAGAGCTACAAATAATATTTGGATGATGAACTTGATGAGGGCTTTTGGTTGAGTTACATGTTGAGTACATGGTTGAGACAAGTAGTTGATGAGTTGGCACATACATGAGGTGTATAGTTGATGATGTTGGTTGATGAGTAGTTGACACATGATTGGTACATACTTGTTACATGGTTGGATGCACTTGTTTATGGTATAGGTTGATTATAGGTTGTTTGGTACAGGTTGGTNGGTATAGGTTGATTATAGGTTGTTTGGTACATGTTGGTGCATGGTTGATGCACTTGTTTATGGTACATGTTGATTACAGGTTGAGGTATAGGTTGATGCATGGTTGATGCATGGTTCAGATTTATTGGTACAGGTTTACAATGGTATATCTCACAGTGACATGTTGATAGTGGTTCCATCATTCTACTTCTACTTCAGGGTTGTTGGATGGGGCAAGGACAGGTGGTTGTAGCCACCTTCCGATTGTAGCCGAAGAACATAGGGGGTTGTAGCCAGAGAATTGGGGAGTTGGAGCTTCCCTCAGGTTGTAGCTTGAGAAACTAGGGGGTTGGAGCCTCCTTACAGTTGCAGCTGGAAAACAAAGGAAGTTGGTGCTTCCAATGAATGCAATTCTTCAAGACATATATGAAAAAACATTCCGTGGTTTTCTCCTGATTTGGGTTTCCACGTAAAACAATGGTGTACTGTGTATGTGTGTGTTTGTTCATTTGTTCATTTCTTATTTACTCTGCAGTTATTGGATGATAATGCTTAATTCATATAACACTTGGATTATATGGTTAAAAAGGATTTAATTTCTCTATTACTGATTCACCCCCCCTCTCATTAATCCAACAATTGGTATCAGAGTCGGTTCCTTAAGGAAACAATTTAACCACTGGAAGGAGATCATGAATTATTCTGAGAATGGAGTACCAATGTTTAATGATCATAATGGTTTTAAGTATGAGATGTGGAGCATAAGGATGAAAGTATTTTTACACGCATAGGGACATTATATTTGGATATCAGTTGTTACAGGATATGATAATTCAAAAAGGGCAAAGACTGCATCCAAGAAGGAATTGAGGAAGAATAACAAAATAGCAATGGATTTCATCTGGGAAGGATTACCTAATCCGGTAAGAGAAAAGGTTGGTAAATCTTCATCAGCAAAAGAACTTTGGGATAAGTTACATGACATATATTCTTCACCCATCATGGATCCAGAAAATGTCAAAGAACATGCATATACAAATCAAGAAGAATTATGCTCACCATGTTAAGAAGATTCAAAAGATGAACGGTACATAATCACCAGAGGTATGATGTTTTGTGTTAATTGTGAAAAACACGGACATCTTGAAATAGAATGCCATGAAGGAAATGAGACAGGAAAAATAATTGAAAAGGAAGACAATTATGCAGAAGAATTGATTAGTGCTTTAGATGAACTAAGAGAAGAAAACAATTCACTCAAGAAAGAATTGATGAAACAAAAGGAAAGTGTTCACATTTTTGAAGAAGCCCAATAGGTCATCGCGAACTTAAGAACTCAGCGAGAAGAAGCCATAAATATTGAAGAAAATCTTGAATATCAAAAGCAGTGTTTGGAAACCAACATAGCAGCACAAAAGGAAGAAGCATAAATGAGAGAGAAGATATTGATAGATAATATTAAGGAAATAACTAACGATCTAAACAAACTTGAGGCAGAGTTTGGTCAAGAAGAGAAAGGAATTGAAGAAGAAATAATCACATTAAAAATTCAGCTTGAAGAAGCGAAAAGAAAAGAAGAAGTCATGAAGTCTCAGATAATGAAGAAAGAAGAAGAGGTTGAGAAGATTAAAGAAGAAGTTTTCACATTGAGAAGTAAAATCGCCAAGCTCAACAAGAATGTTGAAGAGACAGAGTCA
>JASDQU011404425.1:105531-135212 GCA_032191745.1 Picea mariana
GTTGTAGCCATAGAATTGGGGAGTTGGAGCTTCCCTCAGGTTGTAGCTTGAGAAACTAGGGGGTTAGAGCCTCCTTCCAGTTGTAGCTGGAAAACAAAGGAAGTTGGTGCTTTCAATGAATGTAATTCTTCAAGACATATAAGAAAAAGAATTTTGTGGTTTTTTCCCGATTTGGGTTTCCACGTAAAACAATGGTGTACTGTGTATGTATGTGATTGTTTATTTCTTACTGCTCATTATTGGATAATAATTCTACATTGATATAACATTTGAAGAAAAAGGATTATAATTACACTATTACTGATTCACCCCCCCCTCAGTAATCCAACAATTTGTATCAGAGCAAGTTCCTTCAGAAATCAATTTAACCACTAAAAGGTAGATCATGGAGAGTACCAACTNCCCTCACATAAATCCAACACTCTCTTGTTGTCTCACTGCAGGATGTGTATATACACCTTGTTCTCCTAAACGGTCGCGTATACCACTTCCCTTGCTTGTTTTCTTGGTTTAGTGATTGTTGGGTGAGTTTTGAGGATTGTTGAGCCTTCTTAGGCCTCTATAGTTCTTGTTGATTTTATCTAGGTTGACAGGAAACCAGTTGGGAGTTGAATTTTTGGGCGTAGTCTTTCTCTTTGTTTTTCATCCTTGTTGTCCTTGAACCCTGGGTTGTTTGCTTGGCTGCTTGGTATTCTTCTTTAGTTATTTCATTTATACACAGTAGAATTTATATATCAGGTTGCTTTACAGTCCATGCATTTTCTCTTTAATATATTAAAAATACAAAAAAAAAGGCATTTTTCATTGGTTAACATTTTTGTCTTTGAGACTTTATCATTAGCTTAGTTCATTTAGCGAAAGATTGCATTTTACTTCTGAATAGAAGAGTTGAAATTGAAAATTGCACTGCTTTTATTAGCATATCATTCATTGAAAAGTTAAAGATAGACTTTTCATTATATTCATATTCATTTTCTTGCAGAGTCATAACATCATGAGTTTCACTTCCATACCCTTTTGAGTAATCACAGCCAATAAAATTTACGCTTTAAACTAAAATTGATTAGTCACAAATTTATTTTTTAGGGTGCACAACTAGGATTTAATGCCTTGGAATAGGATTTTCTGAGTAAAATTCTCCAAGGAAATTAAATCAACATATGTGTCTGAGATAGGGAGTTGAGAATTCCATTTTATAATTGGTAAGATCAAGAGGCTCCGCTCACACCGGAGTTAATCACGAGGTCGGGTGAAGTTAGTTGAAGGGATAACCCCTGGATACTCACCTAGCGTCAGAGATATTTCTGTGGATTTATTCGTATTTGGGGATCTTGCTAGTACCCATACCTCTATGAGAGGCAGTGCTTTCAAGGTTTTGGGCTTTGCTACCCTTCCCATACGGTGATCTGGACTTATGACTGCTCACCTGTGCATCGGTTATACAATGATTTATTAGTTGCTTGACTTAGGTATCTCATAGGTTACTTGCAAGGGTTATTCTACTTGTATCCTGGGTCAGATAAAGGTCAGACAACACACAGTCTTTATGGAGGATCACCTCTCTGGGGGGATCTGATCAACTAGTTGTTAATCCCACGAGGGCCTCTATAACTGATTATGTTACCTCCAAACTTTAGTAGGGAGTCTCAGGTCCCTCTTGGAAGAGACATACCTTATTTAGCGAGGGGGAACACTCAGCCACTTTAGCCCGTTTGCATGCATATTGGTCATTTGACTTTTAGTATGCTCTTTGATTACTAGTTGGCCTTAGGCGTCTATACTGAGTCTTCATTATCATGGATAATGGAGTTCCTTTTTCTCCCTCGTTTACTGCTACCACCCCCATGATGTCCACTCATTTCATGGGGATGGATCCTTCCACTTCTCATTATGGTATGCATAATTATGGTACTCATTCAATGCCTTGGGTCTCTAATCATTTTTCTCATGGTATGTCTGATATGTCTTCTCACTTGCCATCCTCTATCTCGCCTCCTTATGCGAATACAAGTTTTGGGTCTGGGGGCATGATGCCTCCTTTTGGTGGGATTCATATCCTTCAAACACCTCTTATGGTAGGAGGTTGGAATCTTCCTTCCTACGAATCCACTATGCAAGAAGTAAGTGCCCAACTATGCAATCATTCTACTTATTACACTCTGTCCACTTATCCTTCTTCCGCCATGTCAGTTCCTACAAACACTTTTCCCATGGCTGACCTCCATCTGTCCTCTGGTGTTTCATCCAGGGGAAGTTATTTTTATAGTATGGGCAACCCCCCTCACGAAGTTCCTTCGTCTGGGGGAAACATATATCCTTGCATGAGTAACCCTTGTCATGTCACTTTCTCTTCACAAGAAGCTTCCTCAGTGTTGATGCCCCTACAACCCTCTATGAATCAGTATGGAGGAGGACACTATCATGTCGGACAAGGTGTAAACCAAGATCCTTCCTGGCCTGCAATTTCTCAAAACCAATCTTTCCTTGGACCTTGGTCTCAAATGACACATTTCACTACCGCCACAAGTCCAGTCACCGTGTGTCATACTGGCATTATATCACCAACCTCTGATAGTCATGTTGTAGATTGGTCGACAACCTATGCAAGACATGTTGAAGACCTGCAACGAGTCGCTGCAAGTCATGCTGGGGGCACAATTTCAGTCACTGTGTGTCATACTGGCATTATTTCACCAACCTCTGCTAGTCATGTTGGAGATTGGTCAACAACCTCTGCAAGTCATGTTAAAGACCTGCAACCAACCGCTGCAAGTCATGCTAGGGGAACAAGTCCAGTCACTGCATGTCATACTGGAATTATATCACCAACCTCTGCTATTCATGTTGGAGATTGGTCGAAAACCTTTGTGAGTCATGTTGAAGACCTGCAACCAGCTACTCCAAGTCATGCTGGGGGCATTCACATGATTGAGAAGCCTAGACGTCTCATACGTAAGCCTATATTCCTTTGTAGGACGTGCGAAGTAATTCACCTTACTCATTTATGTCACGTTACTGCTGGGATACCAGAAGCATGGGGCTCACCTAAGGGCCCTTCGAGTTCTGAAGCATCTATGGTTTCACAACACTCCTTTCCTTCTTTCGTTGATACAACAGTCACACCGATGCAATCTTCGACTGACACCCCTTTTCCTTTAGGGGTTGATGCGTCCTTTGACCTTGTTGTCTCACATCTCGTTCAATCGATGATCGTTTCGATGCAATCTTTGACCGATACCTCTCCTATGTTCGGGGCTGATGCATCTCTTGACCTTGTTTTCTTGCATCTTGTTCAATCAACGGTCGTGTCGATGCAGTATTTGACTGACAACACTCTTTTTTTTGGGGGTGATGCACCTCTTGACCTTGTTGTCTCATATCCTATTCAACCAATGGTTGAGGAAGTGGTTGTATCGATGAAATATTCGATCGACCCCACTCTTCTCTCAGAGAGTGACAATTCTAAGGAAGCACTCACGCTAATGCAATTTTTGGTCGATCCCACTCTTCTGGTTCTGGTTCTATACCTTCTATTCCATGTCCTTATAATTTCTATTACTTCACCTTTTGAACTAGAGAGATTTTTACTCTTCCTGAGTTCTCTACCTCCAAGTCTCGAAGAGATTCCCTTTGATTGGGGTGGTCTTGTGGGGTATCCAATGCCTCCACCTATGTCTTTTCCAGTAAGAGACATTATCCAATATAGCATGGAGAAAATAACCTCCGTTGGCACTTTTTCGTCCTCAACTTGGAGATCTTTGGGTCTTCCCAAGCCTGTGTCGGTTCTTCACAAGACATCGACATTCCACAGAAGGTCCGCACGGGCACCTTGGCCTCCCTCGTGACTTGCCGCTTAGAATCTCCCTAACAAGTCTTAGTTAATCTCTTTTCTGACTTGTATAAAAAACCAAAAATATTTCTGAGTGATTTGTCCCTTTCACACTCATTAAAATTGGATTTGAAAGGTCATGAGTCTTAGTTAAGATCTTTTCCAACTCGTTATCAAAAATAGAAAAGATTGTCGGGTGAACTTGTCTTTTTCAAACTCGTAAATTGGATTTGAAAAGACGTCTATTTGGCACAATTTTACCCCTTTTTCACACCAAGTAGACTAAAAGACATAAAAACGGACATTTTTTGGCATTAAGTTGTGATTGTATCTCATGCCCTTGCTTGTAGTATTGAGCCTTTAGCTGGTTCTTGCTTTGTGTTATAAACTATTGCTTAAGCAGTTTTTTCATCCTCAACCAAGCAGAGCCTTGTTTATATCCTTCACAACTTGACACCCTATACCCTAGAGGGAACATCACCCTGAGTGTCCATCTCCCGCATGCATTCCCCTGCATTGAGCATAGGTACGTTCCACTGCTGGAACTAGTTTTGCTTACTTGTGACACTCGTTCCCTCCTTTGTATCATAGCTTTCATTTGTTATGAAAAAAAATATATATGGGTGGGAAGGGAGTACTATATTGTAATTGGCAGCAGTCATGTCGCCTTTGAACAGAGCACAAAGTTATTTGAGTCCTTGCATCATCATAATTTTGGGTTTAGCATGACCTTATGAAGCTGATCTAGTTACAGAGTTTTCTCTACCAAATGGTTACTCTTCCAGTCCCTATAGAGAACATTATTGATGCCTCCTACATATAATAGTCACATCATTGAGTCTATGATTTCGGAGTCCACCATATGTCTCATGCAATTGTTCAAAGGAATTCTATCAACCTGTGTTGGCCACTCCTCAGAAATATTGACTTTGCATGTCGGCCATACCCTCAGTTTGTCTCAGAATCACATGATATTATGGTCTTATCATGCACTCTAGCCCTACTTTCATCATTGGTAGGTCACCTTGAACCCATCAATCGACATTTCATCATTGGTCGTTGACTGGGTGGTTTCCCTTGTGTTCGATGGCAAGACATCTATTCACACTTTGGGATTTGTGCAGTGTCTTGGATTCCATTAACCTTATTGGTAGTATCCTCTCCTTTGTCAGTAGTTTTCATCATTGGCTGCTATTTAGAGGGTATTTTTCTTATACCTCTTGAATTTGGTATACGCGAAATATGCACAGGGTCGTTGGTTCGTGAACATGTTCTTCATCCGATTTCCACCAAATCATGAAGCTCCTGCTTTGTTCCTTGTGCTGACTGATGAGAGATGCCTTAATTATCTCCTTTTAGTGGGTCTCTTTCCATCAACTTCATCTCATTTATTCTGGATACGGGACCTAGAGTTTTATCAGTACCTTGAGGCTTGCAGTCATTAGTGGCAGGCTCTCTCGCCATTGACAGATGGGAATACATCAATGTCTTCTGATTAACGAATTTCTCAAGTGTTCAACTCCAACTCCTTTATTCGCACTTGTAGAAATGTACTCAGTGCCTTGATACCTACTTTCATTATTGGTAGGTTGTCTCGTGTTTGTTTTCACAGGGTCGTTGGTTCGTGAACATGTTCTTCGTACGATTTCCACCAAATCATGAAGCTCCTGCTTTGTTCCTTGTGATGACTAATGAAAGATGCCTTAATTCTCTCCTTTTAGTGGGTCTCTTTCCATTAGCTTCATCTCATTTATTCTGGATACGGGACCTAGAGTTTTATTAGTACCTTGAGGCTTGCAGTCATTAGTGGTAGGCTCTCTCGCCATTGACAGATGGGAATACATCAATGTCTCATGATCAACGAATTTCTCAAGTGTTCAACACCAACTCCTTTATTCGCACTTGTAGAAATGTACTCAGTGCCTTGATACCTACTTTCATTATTGGTAGGTTGTCTCGTGTTTGTTAACGGTATACCTCAATGACCGGTAATCAAACAATGTATCATCATGTTCGACCTCAACTCATTTTTTCACATGATGTAGACTTGCACCTTGGCGGATTTTGTAGAAGACTTGAAGACATCATTATGTGGCCACAACTTTCCTAGGTTGTTGTTTCCTTTTCATTGGACTAGCACCTATTTGACTTCAGTGATCATGGGAGATCAGTTTGTACTCCATGGTATACAAATATCTTCAGAATGATTTTGAGACTGGTTTCACTAGGCCTTGTTCGTGACTATGACAACTTTTGGCATGTAACTGCATTCGTATTTTCCTATTCATGGCCATGAACACTTGTTTGGTATATTTTCCACATGGATCTACATTGTATTCTCGGAAGCCATGTATGCAAATTCAGTACATAATGTAATAAGCAATTGAGTTCGTCCAGCTGGTTCTCTACCACTCCACTTCTGGGTTATTTATAATGTATTTTGGCCATCGCAGATACTCCTCTGATATCACACATTAGGGAGCATCTATTATAGAGAGATTTTCCTCACCATTGCTATCTTGCACTGAGGGCCTTTTTTTATTTCCCTATGCAGACTTGTCATTCCTTTTTGATGAATCCAGAGCCAAAAATATACATTTTTCCACATATACTCTCCCTATGAGTTATGCAAGATGTGTATACGCTGGTTGCTCCACTACAGCCCATGTACATCGTGATTTGTGCCAGAAAATACAAAAATGAGGTTGGGTTTCCATGTCACAAAAGAAGATCTCTGATCCTTGGCCTTCCACATACTAGAAACATTCTGACTCGGCTCTTCAGTTGCATTCTGAAGGCTATAAAAGAACAATTTTGAGCTATGGAAAAGAAGAGAAAGCATTCAACTTTGAGAGAAAAGTTACTTTGGAGGAATTACTTCATATTGAGTCTGCATCCCTTTGTCCCTCAAGTATGAACACAGTGTTCATCCCCCAAGATCTTTCCCTATTGTTGAGAAAACCTCATTGACTCTCTCCTATGAGCTTGCCTTTGGTGTAGGCCTAGTTGGAAGGAACTTGGTTTCTTGGTTTCAAACCGTGCCGACACAGAAGTCTGTAATGTTGTCACTTTTTCTGATCAATTATTAATAGAAATACTCCTTTCCCATCCTATTGGTATATTGCAAATATATGATTATTATCCATGGGCATGTTTGTAATGTTTATTAATGGATTATTCTATCTAATGTGCTAACCCCTTTATATCATCTCTATATACTTTCTCTGCTCGTCTGTTAAACACTTATTGCAAGTATAAAGATTTGGGTCGAAGTGCTCAACGGTGGAACATCGTCAAACGTTGGATCAAGGTAGGCCTATTTCTTATCTTGCACATTAGCTTATATAGCATATGTTGTAATTGAGTTGATTTATGCACTCATATCTATTTGTTGTGGTTTACCCTTGGCCATAGAGAGTTTCCCCCTCGTAACAATTCTGATAAGTGTTTTTATGCCTTGAGATTTAAATTGGAAATAAGTGATGCATGCTTGTTTTCATAGGCCTATAAATGGTTTCTGCGTTGAACGATCAAATTAAGAGTATGTGTTTGTTCCTTGAGAACTTTTACATTTGCTTGATTTTCCTAGGTTCTACTATAATTCCTCAAAATCACCTTCCCCAGGGAATTTCATCATTGTCCTAGAGTCGAGTGAGTACCTCTCTGATTTTGGAGATCAAAACCCACAATCACTGTGAGGACAGAGTCTATTAAGCTCAAGAGAGGTAGTGTAGATATGCACAAACTCTCTGCAAGGTAAGCAGAGACTAAGAACCACCTAAGTTCTAGACTAGATGAAGGAGCGCAAGAGCTGTGGAGAAGACCCTTCTAGGTGTTAAGTCCAGAAGAAAGAGTGCAATGCTCTTAATCCTTCATAACTGATGAATCTCAGGAAGGATAGCGAGATTTAGGTATCGAAGTGGAATACCCCTTTTGTTTGGAATATGAACAGATGAGATCCGTTTGGGAGGATCCACGGTTTGTCATGACCACCGGAAGAGGGAGAGAAGGCATTAACGCCTCGACTACTTCAGTATTCACAAGTTCACACATAGGGGGAATCACACGTTGGCATGACTAAACTTTTGAAACTAGAAGTTGCGATGTGATCTAGATTGTTAGATCGAGGAAGGTCATGGACCATCGATCCAAAGCGAACGGATTAATGCAAGGAGTACGTGGGACTTCAAAATTCCCTAAGGACCGAGCTGTAGAGGAGAAGATTTGGACCATTGAAATCCACATCCAGACAATGAGAAGTGAGCAAAAGAGGAAAACATATGAGAGTTGTCAGATCTGAAGCGCATGGACCAACAATCATTGTATCCAGAGGAAGGTGCATGAGACAAGTTCTGAAATCATTAGGACCGTCCATCGAAAAGGAAACATGGCGAGAGCTCAGTATTTTGTTGACTCGCAGAGAAAAAAGGTCAAAGAATAGAACTGTTCGAACTCGCGATGTGAGAAATCACGATTTGATCATGGTCGTCCATCAAGGAGGACACGTGGTGATAGCTCAGCATTTCGCTAACTCACAGGGTGACAAATTCAAAGAGGGAAGTCGTGATAACTCGCGATACGAGAAACTCCGATGTGATTTATATTTAGGCCCTGGGTCATATTGAATGGTCACATGGATGGAGGCCAAAGGGGAAGCTAAGGAATGTTATCCCTTTTCAGAGATCGGGAGTTGGAGGAGTTGGGGTGCCTTGCATCAAAAGTCTTGAAGTCGCTAAATGCGATGCGTCGTTTGGGTTAAGCTTGTGGTCATGGGAATGGTCACGTGAGTGGAGGGAGATAACGATTGTTAATCCATTTTCATAGCTTGGGAGTTGGGGATTCAGAAGTGGCTCATATGTCAAAGTCCCAACATGTGAAGTCTCAAAACACTTTTTGAGTAGGCATGCGGTCACAACCCGTGGTCGTGTGGAGGTGAAGCTCGTGCTTGGTGCTTAGTCACATAGGTCGAGTTTCATAGAAAGGACGTATGAATTTTCTTAAAGAGAGGTTCAAGCAGGG
Organism: Picea mariana; assembly: GCA_032191745.1. Classification (NCBI taxonomy): domain Eukaryota; kingdom Viridiplantae; phylum Streptophyta; class Pinopsida; order Pinales; family Pinaceae; genus Picea; species Picea mariana. Next base: position 114,380 of record JASDQU011404425.1, read on the forward strand.
AATCGAACAGCTTCTCTAGCTCAACAGAGTTAAGAACGATCCTTGACCAGGAGGTCAGATTGATTCCTTGACCTTTCAAAATTAGGAACCATGAATGGAGTTTCTGTCCTTTAAGAAAATCAAAAAAAAAAATTATGCCCCATTGTGGGTGTGTTACATAAACCAATTTTACCTCAAGTTTACCTTCACTTTAATGTGAAATATAGGTTGATGAAGTGGAAGATGAATAGGAGTACATGATGGATGAAACCGGAGATTAAACCGAGCAAAATTGAGAGTTGCTAGATATCTAGGAGAGAGTTGATGAATGTTGATATGATGAGATTCCTTATGTCTCTCTCTCCCCCATGTCTATTGGTTTGCATGTCCTCATGCAAACTCTTATTAGCACAAAAAATTGTTGCACATTGAAAGAGGACTATGTGGAACTAGTGCATTTTGACTAAAGGATCGAAATGAAGTATGCCAAAACAAAGAGCTGCTAAAAATATCTTGCAAAAAGTACCCTCGAAAAATATTTAAATTTGTGTACTATTGGTACAGGAACCTACTAGTTTCTGTACCAGCAATACCGGAATATAAAATTTTAAAAGAAATAAACCAATACTATTATTATGAGAGATTAAATAAACATTGATGTCATGCTTAAAGAAACAACCAAAAATTAAATTTTATTCATGCTTACAAATTTGGAAATGAAAATTGTTTTAAAATATTACAAGCATAAAGGAAATTCCTAAATTACTTATTACATATGATGTCATCAATCATTAACAGTTTAATGCTCAAGAAACCATGTAAATTATGATGGGTTTTTTTTATATCATCCTTAAACAAGAAAACATGAGGAGATAAGTGGTCTTTAATAAATGAGAAACTGATAGGAAATCAGTCATCCATGTTTAATTTATCAAAGATTTGTTGTCATTCAAGTGATATTGATAAAGTTCGCATTTGAGTTTATTAGACTCCTACACTTATGGGTCCCACTTCTAGGACAATGAAATCCTAGCTATGAATGATGGGGTCTTAGGACCATCTTACAGACATTCTCAAATGGAAATTAGATGAGATTCATTAGCCTTTTGTTCAACCATGCATGCTTTTTCTTAAGGATTTACACAAGTATATTGTTCATACAGACAAATATAGATTAGGCATATCAAAATCAAAACTCTTTGCCAACAAGCCTGTTCAATACTACAATGGTATAATTTTGACATCTAAGAAATATCATCCTCGGGAAGAATGCCCCATTTCCCATGAACTTGTTCAGTACCCTGATGGGTTTTCCTAGTCATACCACAGGCCGGTGCCCACTGCAAGTAGACCTGTTCAGTATCCCAATGATTTATACTCTTACACCCATTTTCCATCAAAGGCTCATGTCCCAAACTTTACCCTTAAGATAAAATTTATATATTGTGTTCGCATGGGTGAATGGGGAAGCATCTTTGAAAACCTTTTTACATGATGGGATGGTATTGGGTTGGAAGATATTTTATAGATTTTCCATAAAAGATTGTTCGCATGAAAAATAGACTTATGTATCGAGATTATTCCAAAGACATATCATGGTGAAACTTACTTAATGTGTGGTGGATGAGGCCATGAGAGAATGACCTAAAGGTGCCTCTAGTCCCCAATTTCATCTTCTCCATATAAGATTGTGTTCCCTCACAAGTATAAGTTTCATTCACTCTCTTGCTACTACTTGATAAGAATTCTTGAATAAAAAGTTCTGATAGGAAACTAGGATGTACAAGTTACCTATGGGCATCATTATGAAAACCTTAAAGATTTTGTAAAACCCAATAATATTTTAAAGATTAGGATTATGAGCAACTGTTATTATTAATAGTCAAAAATTTGTATGTAATAAGAAGAAGAAATATCCTAAGTTGTTTTGGATTTTGATGTTAGATCACCAATATTATCTTAATCTCATTTCATTTATTTGAAAAGAAACATGAAAAGATGTTGCATTTATTTAGAACTAGGTTAACTAACATGCAAATTTTACTTTATCCTATCTAAGAATAAGAAATTATATTTCATGTGTAAGAATATTTCCAATGTAACCATGTGCATTGTAGGTGTATAAATACATTCATACTCGGTGTTAGCACTCTGTAAATCCGTTCAACTGATAAAAATATGACGAAGGTAACTATTTCAACCAACTTTGAGACCCAAAACTAGCCTTTCAGATCTAGAGACGGCTCTCTCAGGAGACACGGTCTCAGTGCGGGGTATGGATTTAAAGTTGTAGCTAGATTTGACACTGTCAGATAATATGTTCTGGTTTCATTAGCATAATATAGTAGGACCTTGGGCTATGGAGTCGATTCAAGCAAATGATAGAAACAAATGACTTGGTGATTGAACTTGAGAGGATAAAGGCTAAGCGAGCAACAGTCTTTAGTTTAAAATCGTTGTGTGTGGCGAACAAAAAACATAAGAAGCAACTCGGAGCACCGTTGAGGATGAATTCAGAGTTAAATTTATAGGAAATACATTTTGTCTAAATGGTGCGAACAAGGGGAGCTGAGCAGTGAATCCACATGTTCGAAATTTCATTCCGAGATAGACAGAAAAAATATATGAATAAATAGAAGAGGAAGTACATATGAACAGAAAGGAAAACAATGCATCTAACTGCTACAATTAGAATATTTACATCAAGCTACATGACTTTTGCATTAATTTTCAATCGAACTCAAATTACATTCAATAGACGTTTTTTGTACTAATTGTTTTCCAACCAACCCAGCTTACATCGAAAAGATCAAATATATAGGCAAGGGTGCCACTTGGGCTACCCTGCTCTTCTAACTAATATTTCTAAAAAATAGGAAACCGATTGTTCTACGTTAAAGGGATCTTCGCATGAGGCTTTTCCAAAAATAGACAACAAATACAACTGGCTACATCATGAATTCTTATGTTCTGCAACGAGGATTAATTTATCGACCAGCCCTCGTCATGAGAGAGTGAGGTGTAGATGCTTTCCTTTGATCAGGTATCTAAGGGACAAGTGTCTGTCAGATTCTTACCATTTATTGTAACAACTTTTATCTTCGTCGTGCACTCATTATTGGGGGAATGTGTGCAGCAAGTGGATGTTGACTATCATGGATGTTTATCAAAATGAAAAAATGTTTTAGGGAAATGCCTCCTTCAAAAATGTCAATATTTTCTCTATTCTTGATGATACGAGAAAAGTCTTAGTTAATCTTGTTTCTTCTGTGTGCTGGCGAGAGCCGCGTGGGCTTCATCCTCGATCGCTTCACGTTCTCTGGAATTCTTTGCATGCCTTTCTTCTAACAATCGTTGTGCTTCATGAATCTATATGATAGTATCCTGCGCCTCTCTGAGTTGTCTTTTGAGCCATGTCACATTCCCTTCATGACCTTGTTTTATTGACATTTCAATGGTCTTTGTCGCTAGCTGGTGTCTTAGCTCCCTATTTTCCTGATAAAGCTCGACGATAGCTATTTACACCTGCTTCAATTGCTAATATGGTTCTTGATCATTCGTGCCCGCAACACCCATCCTCCTCATTCTGCTCCCACTTCCTTGGCTCATACCTTTGATAGGTTCTAGCTGAACAACACGCATAAGTAATCTTTCAGCAACCGATCTCACACACGTCTCGTCTAGGATTCTGATTCCCCATCTTCCTTAATTTTCTTTTCCCTTCCCCTTTTCCACGGAATCTGTTGTTGGGGAGATAGGGATTATTTTTTCCTTCTTTCCTACTTAGGTCCTTCCACTCCATGTTCTTCATGGTGTGATATCATTGTTTCCACAGGTGAAGGGAAAATTCCCTTTGGACCCTTCGGGACACCTATTGTGAGTGAGAATGAATCCCAGTCACTTTAGGGCTCGGACCTGGATATTCTTCTACTTTGCATGCCCTTTCTTATGCTTTGGGAGGTTTCCATGGCACGACCAATATTTATCCTATGCACGGTGGATCCAGCAAATGTGCAAGGAAGAGAATTCGATCAACTTGAGCTTGCAAGAAAAATTGCAAACAGTGCATAGACCTAGTTTTACAAATAAAATGGACATTGAACATCTGAAATTTATAACAGATTGGGTAGAGGGAGGAATCGTGCCAAAGAAAAGTGAATTCATGGTGAATGGATGTTTCGGATCGAATTGCAGATTTTCCATGGCACATCCCTGCATGTAAAGTATAGGTGGTGAGAGATGCAAGGCATACACGATACAAATGCCACAATTTTTCATTTCCTCAACCTTCATAATGAGCTGATAATAGCTTCTTCACTGACCGACGCAACTTCCATTAACTACTTGACTCAACCTGGGGCACATAGAGACTACTTTTTAATATGACCTGACTCTATGGGAACAACATACTGGTATAATTCACGCATGTTTTGACTCTGACATCCCTTCTCGTTTCCAAGGGCCAACCGACCACTTTCTTACTTCAACCCCTCCATTGTTATGTATTTGACTTCACACGTCTTGACAAATGGGCCATAATTTGACTAAAACCAACTCTAAATGGAAAGAAAAATGGCGGTGCTAACAGCTGGCTCCAATGAGGATGCTATCCTCCCCATGAGGTAGCAAAGAACAGTAGACCAGGTGCTTGACCATTGGGATTTATTCAACTTTAGACACTGAAATATGGAAAACAAAACACAACCTAAACCTATGGACACAATTTCTAAAAACTTCAACATAAACTTAGGGCCTTCACTTCGGGCTTCAATTTTCTACTGACATACTGACTCGACGCAAAAACAAAATGACTATTTACAATGACATGAGACTTAAATAGAATTTATTTCATCAAATAATGTTTGAGGAACCTTCTGTTTACAGGCCCCCAACCAAGGCACTCTCCATTTGATCCTTCTAAAAAATAAGTGTTTCTCCCATACTACGTGTTGACTCTATATGGACCTGTCCAAAGGTGGTCAAATTTTTCGTGCTTTCCTTTATCTTCATTCCTCGCATCCCATTTCAGCACCGGCTCCCCCAGCTAAAAATATTCCTTCTTAGAACGCTTTTCGAAGGTTCTCTTCATCCTTTCCTGATGGAGTTGTGATCGATTGTATACATGTTCCCTCAACTATTGTGTGTGAATTAGATGATTTATTCTCCTCTGCGTTTCATCTGGCTTAGCCTCTTGCTCCTGCAACAAATTTCTGAAGGGCAATCCCAATGTGGTAGGAAAAATTGCATCTACATCGTATACAATCTGAAAAGGCGACATTAAGATGGATTTCTTGGTGGTGACCCAGTCTGCCCACAACGCATAGATTAGATTTTATGCCAAGCCTTCTTATTGTCTTGCAAGAGACTTTTGATGATCCTAGTTAGGCTTTTATTTGAGGATTTTTCTAACCTGTTTCCTTGAGGATATTACATTGTAGAATGCCCTAGGGTTATATTGTAATATTGACAAAACTTTTCCATCCTTTTGGACTTGAAGGCGATCGGGTTGTCTGTTATGATCTTGAAGGGGCATCCAAATCTTGACAAGATGTTTGTCTCTAGAAATTGGATGATGACTACGTCAGTAGCTTGCTTCATGGGGATCACCTCTATCCATTTCGTGAAGTAGTCAGTGGCCATGAGTATCCATTTGTGTTGCGCCGATGATGGCGAATTTATTTCCCCTATGAAATCCAAACCCCACTGCATGAAAGGTGCTTCGACTAAGATTGGCTTTAGTGGCAGGGGCTGCAACTTTATTCTCTCGTCGAAAATATGACATCCGTGGCAGCTGGAGACTTCTTTATACACGTCTGCGAAAATTGTAGGCCAATAGAAACCCGCTCTCAGGATTTTTTGCGCGGTGGTTTTCCAGTAGTGGTTCCCTCCGCAATCACCTTTATGAAACTCTTTTATGGCTCACTTCGCATCATTTTCCAGCAAACAACTCAGTAATATTCCCATAGGATCTTTCCAGTAGAGTGAGTTGTCCAGGATGCAAAACTTAACCGCTTTAAGATTTAGAAATCTTGCCTTGGTCTTAATTACATCCGGGGGGGCATAGAGATTCTCCAACACATAGATTATGTCTGCATACCACAGCGAATCGACGAACTTCTAAGATACCCGCGCAATCGTTTCTTCCTGAGGACTTTATGACAAATCAGTAATGAAATTGATTCCTACATGGTTGCATCCCGACTGCGCCATTAGCTTCACAAGGCCCCGGCCCTTAATTGATTTTTTAGGCTTGATTTTGAGATCGTATTCCATCATGGCCGTTATCCACTTGCCTCTTCTCCCTTCAGGGTCGGGTTGAGTTAGGATAACCTTCACTAAGTTGTTGGGCACATAAGCAATGACATGGGAGTGAAATATGTACGTCCTAAACTCCTTCAGTGCTTTCACTAAGGCGTATTTTTTGTTTTTCCATAATGTCATACCTTAGTGGAGAATCCCTCAGCATCCTCCTGAAATAGGCTATGGGTTTCTCAAAGTTCTTCTCGTCTTTCTGAAATATCACGCTGACAATCATATGCTCTGAGGCAAATGAAAAAAGGATGAAATATTTCGTGAAGTCTAGATTGGCTAGCACAGGAGATTTAGTCAGTGCCACCTTGATATCTTCAAATTATTTTTGGGCTTTAGGATTCCACTTGATCTCATTTACCTTCCCGAGCATACATTTTATGTTCTTTATAATTTCTGCCAGGTTCAGGATGAATCTCCTCTAGAAGTTTACCTTTCCCAAGAAGGATTGCACTTCCTTCTTACTGCGGGGAGTGTCAATTTTTAGGATTCCTTAAACCTTGTTGGGTTCTATATTGATGCCCTCTTTCGAGGTAACGTGTCCCAACAATTTCCCTTCTTCCACCCCGAAATGTGAATTCTTTGGATTCAGTGATATGCCAAATTTCCTGCACTTCTGGAAAACTTTCTTCAGGTGCTCAAGGTGTTGTTCGTTGGAGGAAGAGTATATTGTGATTTCATCCAAATAGATCACAATGAACTTGTCCTTTTCATCAGAAAACGCGATGTCCATTGCCCTCTAGAAAGTGGCTCCGACATTCATCAAGTCAAAAGGCATCTTGGCGTACATGAACGTTCCCCAAGGAGTCGTGAAAGCCATTTTTTCTCTATCGTCTGGGTGGACCATGATCTTATTATACCCCAAAAAACTGTCCAGCATTGACATCTTCTGGGACCCCACCACCTTTTGCAGGATATAGTCCATTTTCGGGAGAGGGTAGTGGTCCTTTAGGGACACTTTGTTCAATTTTTGGAAGTCCACACACAGTCTTATTTCTTCGCACTTCTTTCTTACATGTACCAAGTTAGCTACCCATTCTGAGAATATTAAAGAAACAATAATCTTAGCTTCGAACAATTTCTTTACCTATTTTTTTATCAACGATAGTAGCAGAGGATTTATCTGTCTCAGCTTCTATTTGAAAGGCTTCTGGTCTTCTTTGAGAGGGATACCATGCTAGATCACTTTAGTGTCATGCAACTTCAAATAGTCATAGCTACACGTGAAAACGTTGGGGAAATCCTTCATGAGCTTGATGTAGTCTTGCTTGACCTTTGGACTGAGCATCTTCCAAAACTTGATTATTTTTGGGTTCTCCTCAGCCCCGATGTTGCAGTCTTCAACATCCTCGTCGTTTGCAATGATCTTGGGATTTATGGCCACGTCATTTTTTGTCGAACAACTTTTCCATTGGAACTAACCCCTTTGACATGATGTTATTTTTCAGTTGAACTATTCCCCTTCCCACTATCTGGTTCTGGAAAGGGTCGTCATTATTGTGCACATCCATGCTCCCATTTTCATCGCAGCAAAATTCATCATCAATGTTTGTATGAGAGAACTCGTCTCTCATTTGGAGGAACCTCTCCACCTATTTTTCGTCTTCAAACACCTTCCAGTATTTTATATTATCAAGCACTACCAATCTGTTCTTGACTTCGATCCCATATTTTTTGTTAGGGAAGATGGGGATTTTGAAAAATGAGGTCGAGGTGGCCAATGCGTCAGCGATCTGATTTTTCCCCCTCGGGCCAACTGACAGATTATACTCCAAGAACTCCTCAAGGAGGTCCAACACCAAGTTTATGTATGCTATCATCCTGGGGTGTTTTGCCTGATATATTCCTTTCACCTGGTTTATAATCATCTCAGAGTCTCAGTGTATTTCTATCCTTTCCACGCCCAATTCCTTTAAAAACTTTAGGCTCAAAATCAGTGCCTCATACTCGGCCATGTTGTTTGTACAGTCAAAAGAGAGCTTGTACGAGCAGATATTTGAGCCCACCTTGGGGGGGGTTTATCCATACGTCGGCCCTAGCCCCTTCTTTGTTGAACGCGTCGTTGAAACTCATGTTCCATATCTCATTCTCTGCACGGTTTCTCTAACCGATGCACTCGACTGCTTATCACGCGACTTCATCATCGACGTTCAAAATGGCTGATGTTTCATCCTCTTCAAAACTGAGGTTAGTGTAGAATATGGAGGAACCCACCTTAGTGTTGACCGAATATATGGGATGGTTATTCGGTTGCGTCTTACTTATTACTATATATTTCAGCAGCACTTCTCTGTACAATCATTTGTCCTGGCCAAAGATAGGAATGGTGGCATATGGCATGTCCATTTGCAGGGTCCCCTTTAACTTCGAAGCCCACGATCTGGACAACAACATGCCAAACTTAGGGGGTATTTCCACCATAGCCACCATAACCATGTTCTTTGAAGGAATTTGGGCCAATGACACGACCAAGTCCTTAATGAGACCCAAGCAATTGACCTTCCTCGAATCAAAAGAGAAAAGGTCCTTGTAGGGAATGGTGATATCCAAACCCAATTCATCCATGATCACCTTTGGCATGAGGTTGTGTGATGTGTCATAATCCATCATGGCATTATGTAGGGTCATGTCATGAACCTTTAGACTAATGTAGAATGGAGGGACGTCCTCAGTATCACTTCTCTCTTCAACGCACGGACCAAACAAGATAGCAAGGTAGTCATCTTGGACATTCAAAGTATCGGGGGTCCCTCCCATTTTCAACATTTTATTAATTTGTTCCTGATACTCACCCTTTATGATAATTTTGTTGAATGGGATAGAGATTTTGATTTTATCCATTTCATGCTCAAAATTAAAAGGGGGACAGACTTTCTCTACCTCTTTTCCACCTGATTATTAGCTTGTTTCCGGAGTTTTCTTCGGGGCCTCTTCCTTAGATTTGGCCTTCTCAGTTGCATCCTTGGTCATGTTTTCTGGCCTCGATCGGCTTGTGAAAGGGGTGTTCATCGAAGGTTTCCTTATGGGATTTGTCTACTGAGGCTCGATAGACGCTTCCTTACTCCTGAGGTTATACTTCTTCTGAAACTGCATGATAGCATTCTGATAACCCTTTCTGAACTCTTTTGTTTCCCAAGAAAACACATCATTTGTTTCCCCAAACCATGCATCATTCGTCTCCAGCACAAAATTGTCATTTTTTCTCATGTACTGATCATGCTTTCCCTTTGTCAAAAAAACACGCGGGTTATTGTCATCGCAACAATAAACTTGGTCTTCGAACATTTGATCGAAGTCTTCATCCGCGTAGTGGTTTTGGAGTGGAAGTCTCTTTTGTTGGTTACCTTGATCTCTATACTCCCTCTATCTAATCTAAGGGACCCGACCCCTTCTAAGGTTCTAATTTCTAAGCTGGGGGTCATTCTGTTCTCGGGAAGTAGGTATGTTTCCCATGGAGATTCTCTCCATCAGTTTCTCCATGGTCTTCATCATCAGGTCGAAATTGTCGTCTGAGGACTGAGACGTCGATGGATGTGCATCTCCCTGGGGTTTCTTATCGCCTCTGTTGAATATTTTTTTTATCTTCCTCAATGCCATCATGTTTACTTCGACTTCGATAGCGTTGCTCATTATAGAATCTAGATTTGTTGATGTTCTTTCTCTCAACAACAGGACAAAATGTTTGTCGAAGGAGTCAGTGTATTGCAACTGCGCAGCCCTAGGGAGTGGCTCGACTTTTGCAGGAATCGAGTTGTAAACCTTCAAGAAACAGGCTGAGAATTACTGCATCGTCTCCTCCGATTATTTCTTCATATTATTGTACTACATCAGCAACTGCAAGGGGTTCTTCTTGTCTCCCCATCTATTTATGAAAGACATCTCGAATGTGACAAAGTCTTGGATTCTTGCATCTGGGAGAGCTTTTAACCATTTCCTCACCTCCCCCAAGAGGCTCTACGCGAACAACCTCATTTTTGTGCCTGCGTAGTCTACCTCCTCCAGGTTGACGAAATCATTAAACTAGTCTAGGTGCCTTTGGGCAGAAACATTTCCTTTGGCATCGTAGAGCTTGATTCTCTGGCTATAATTCGGAGGCAAGTCATGTAGTTGGGTTGGCGGGACGAGGGGGTCAAACCTGGTGGCCATGGATCTAGGAGGGTTGGGGATTTGAGGGATATTATTAGATACGAGGTTTTGGAATCTCGTCTGGTCGAAAACTATCTCATCCAAGTTGGTTTCCAACTTAGACCTGAACAAGGTTTCTTCAAATAATGCATCAAACTCAAGGTCATCAATGTTTTGTGCGTCCTCTTTGGGTAAGGATAGGATTTTTTCCAGGTAATATAACAGGTTCGGCGCTTGCTCTCTAGTCATACGAAGAATCTTCTTGGGGTCGTACACAGGCTCTGTAGGGTTTGGGTTAGGATTAGCTTGGGTATATATTATCTTCGAAACCAGGGTTCATGAACCACGCTACTTAGTGCTACTGGTATTTTTGACTGGAGTCACCAGGGTAAATATTTCAACCAATATAGATGTTTGTCCCTTTGTTACCCTCAAGGGCAAAAACTGCAACTTTAGTCATTCTCCCAGGGAAAATTTATTCAATTTCATCCCCGACAATGGCGCCATAATGTTAGCACTCCATAAATCCATTCGGCTAATAAAAAAATGATGAAGGTAACTATTTCAACCAACTTTGAGACCTGAAACTAGCCTTTGGGATCTAGAGAGGGCTCTCTCGGGAGACATGATCTCAACGCATGATATGGATTTAAATATGTGGCTAGATTTAACATTGTCAGATAATAAGTTATGGTTTCATTGGCGTAAGATAGTAGGACCTTGGTCTATGGATTCGATTCAAGCAAACGATAGAAAAAAAATGACTCGGTGACTGAACTTAAGAGGATAAAGGCTAAGTGAGCAACAATATTCAGTTTAAAATCGTTGTGTGTGGGGGACAGAAAACACAAGAAGCAACTCGGAGCACCGCTGAGGATGAATTTGGAGTTAACTTTAGAGGAAATACATTTTGTCTAAATGGCACGAACAAGGGGCGCTACACAGTGAATCCACAGCTTCAAAATTTTGTTCTGAGATAGACAGAAAATATATATGAATAAAGAGAACAGGAAGTACATATGCACAGAAAGGAAAACAATACATCCAACTACTACAATTATAATCTTTACATCAAGCTACAAGAATTTTTCATTAAGTTTCATTCGTACTCAAATTACATTCAATAGACATTGTCTATACTAATTTTTTTCCAACCAACCCAACTTACNATTAGTATAGACAATGTCTATACTAATTTTTTTCCAACCAACCCAACTTACATCAAAAAGATCAAATATATAGGCAAGGGTGTTGCTTGGACTACCCTGCTCTTCTGACTAATATCTCTAAAAACTAGGAAATCGACTATTCTTTGTTAAAGGGATCTTCGCATGACACTTTTCCAAAAATAGACAACAAATAAATCTGGCTACATCATGAATGCTTGTGTTCCACCACAGGGATTCAGTTATCGACCAGGCATCATCATGAGAGAGTGTGGTGTCGATGCTTTCCTTCAATCAAGTATCTAAGTGACAAGTGTATGTTAGAGTCCTGTTGTTTACTGTAACGACTTTTATCTCTATCGCGCGCTCATTGTTGGGGAATGTGCGCAGCAAGTGGTTATTGACTCTCATAGTTGTTTATCAAAACAACAAAATATTTTAGGGAAATTCCTCCTTCAAAACTGTCAATATTTTCTCTCTGTTATAGAATACAAGAATAGTCTTAGTTAATCTTGTTTCTTCTACACGCTGACGAGAGTCGTGCGGGCTTCGTCCTCGACCGCTTCACATTCTATGGAATTCTTTGCATGCCTTTATTTTGACAACCTTTGTGCTTCACACAGCTGTACGATCGTATCCTGTGCCTCTCTGAGTTGTCTTTTGAGCCATGTCATGCTCCCTTCGCAACCTTGTGTTGTTGATGCTTCAATGTTATTTGTTGCTAGTTGTGGTCTCAACTCCCTGTTTTCTTGGTAAAGTTTGGCGATAGATAGTTTCGCCTACTTCAATTGCTAAGATGGCTCTTGATCATTCATGCCCGTAGCACCCATCCTCCTCATTCTCCTCCCACTTCCTCAGATCATGCCTTCTATAGGTTCTAGTCGAACAATGTGCATAAGTAATATTTTAGCAACCAATCTCGCACATGGCTCATCTGGGATTCGGGTTTCCCCAGCTTCCTTATTTTTCTTTGCCCTACCCCTTCTCCGCGGAATCTATTGTTGGTGAAACAGGGCTTCTTTTGTCCTTCCTTCCTGCTCAGGTCCTTCCACTCTGAGTTTCATGCGGTGTGATATCATTGTTTCCACGGGTAAAGGGAAAATTTCCTTTGGATCCTTCGAGACGCCTAGTGTGAGTGAGAATGAATCCCAGTCGCTTTGGGGCTCGAACATGGCGATTCTTCTACTTCATGTGCCCTTTCTTCTTCTTTGGGAGGTTGCCATGGCACGACCAGTATTTATCCTGTGCACGGTGGATCCAGCAAATGCGCAAGGTAGAGAATTTTATCAACTTGAGCTTGCGAGAAAAATTGCAAATAGTGCATAGATCTAGTTTTACAAATAAAATGGACGTCAAACGTATAAAATTTATAACAGATTGGGAAGAGGGAGGAATCATGCCAAATAACAGTGAATTCATGGCGACTGGATGTTTCATATCGAATTGCATATTTTCCATGGCACATCCCCACGTGTAAAGTATAGGCGGTGAGAGCTGCAGGGCATACACGATACAAACGCCGTGATTTTTCATTTCCTCAGCCTTCATAATGAGATGATAATAGCTTCTGCACTGACCGACATGACTTCCATTAACTACTTGACTCGACCTGGGGCACACAGAGACTACTTTTTAATAAGACCTGATTCTCTGGGAACAACATACTCGTACAATTCACGCATGTTTCAACTCTGACATCCCTTCCTGTTTCCAAGGGCCAACCGACCACTTGCTGACTTCAACCCCTCCATTGTTACATACCTGACTTCACACGTCTTGACACATGGGCCATAACTCGACTAAAACTAACTCTAAATGGAAATAAAAATTGCGCTGCTAACACTCAGGTTTGAAAGATAAGCTTTAATGTATACGAAAATCTGAAGAACCAGTTGCTTTCATAATGATGTGAAAATTTGTTGAAGAAGATAGTGGTGGCTCAATCTAGTTGTCTTCTGGAACCAATGTTCAATGTAATCTTGATATTCTTGGTTTACTTCCTCATTTATACCACTTTTCATGTCTCTCTATATCATTCCACACAGATCATATTCTTTCGGATGGTTTGTCTCTTGGATGCATGCTGGATCTGATGATATGCATGTCATGAACTCCTCGATCTCAAGTTCTAGTAGTTTCTCTCCATTGAATTATTCTTCGGTCTCCTCTACAGGTTGGAAAGAGTGATCAAAGGAGGATTCTAGATCTTTTTGTGGATGTAGCTCATGGAAATCTTGTTTTTCTATCACTTATGGAGAGGCAGAAAGGTTCTTGACTACTTTCAATATTTGTTCTTTCTGCGAGGCAGAGATTGAGATCCCAGCTGCTGCTAGGATGGAGATATTTATTCAAAAATCTTGATCATCTTTGATTCCTTATTGTTGGTTGATGGGTCATGTTTCACACATGGATTAGTGTAGAGGGGAGGGTTCTTACATTGTCCAAAAACGTTTTTTAAAAATCCTAAAGAAACAAAGAGAAGCAAACCAAAATAAAATGTAAGAAAACCAATTATATACTCAAAGTTCCACCATGCTACTAGGACCCCGTTGTCACCAAGTTATCTGTTCACACAAGTTATCTTCTCTTCTCATATATAAAAAAAATGGCTAATGCTAATAAAAGACAAATTCAAACTACTAAAAGGAAGAGGACAACCTAACTTTGGAGCAACCCCACTAAAGTGGATGCATGGGCTCTTCCCTCACATATTACCTTCTTCTCTCCACCCTTAGTCCGTCCTTAAAAGCACACCACACTTGCATGAAAAGAACAGTCAAGGATTTGGAGAAATAAAAGAAACCTACCTATGCTCTAATCCCTATAGCACCTCCTCGACAACAAAGCCAAAAATGTGGGGCTAAATATATGCACTATTAATTCCCACATTAAATTATTAACGACGGCTCGTAAGCTTCAAGGTGCAAGAACAAGAAATGCAGGATTGGAGCCTGGTCTAGCCTAATCTAAAGCCGACAAAACAATCTTCAAACCCACACTGAAGAATTTAAATGTAAATTGCAGGAGATAAACACTAAGGATTCATCACTGGGACACTGGAATAACTTAGTGCTATAAAGTCTTAGATCATAGTATTTCATGCACTCATGGTGATGTTCGTGTGATTAATCGTGAGTAGCTTACTTAAATTTTATGTCCTTCAATGGATTCCTGTAGTGGTTAGCTAAGCTATGAGAAAACCAAATTAAAGCAAACTAACTAAAGGAAAAACAATCAAACAAATGGAAAATGGAATCTAAATTCAAACCATGCAAATGAAATGAAATGTGAATGTAAGAACTGAACCTAAAACACACAAAGAAAACCACTCATCATACATACAATGATTTAATTATCCATATGCATTCGACACTTTGTTTACACTATATCAATTTGAACTGTACACAGGTACCGGAACATGAAGTTGAATTAACATGCACAACAAAACATGTATAGGAACATAGTACATAATTGAAATATGGGTGCGAGAAATAGAAAACACCTACCCTAAGGCCTACCAAATCAAGCATAGAAAAGGAAACAACAAAAGTGATAAAATGTTAAAAACAATGCAATGGAAACCAAAACAATCTAAAACAACTCATGCAATTAAAAATTCAACCTCAAAAATTACGCTTCAAATGAGTACACCTGATACACAGGAACAATGATGGGATAAAAGACAACGAATGCTTGGAATATGAGCTTACTTACTTCTGTTCTTTAAAAGATTGTATGTGTGAATTCAAGATCAATTAATCTTTCGAGCAGAAAATAGTATGTGAAGGAATGAAGTGCAAATGTAAGAATGAAGTGCACACATGAAAGTCGTATTGGTCATGAACAATACTATAATTTTCATAATTAATAACCATGTTCAAATATTTGATATGCATCTTGGAAATGATTTAAACCACATTTGATAGTTATGGAAGTTATATTTGTATTCAAGAACACAAGATCGCATATATATTCAAGCCGAAGATGATTAGCAATTATAACTCTAACATGTTGGTTGTGGCTTCATGTAGAAGCAAATCAAGCACACGCACAAGATTAAAAAAAGTCAAATAACAGAGTAATTAATATAGAGGTAAGGTAAATAACATTTAATTACAGGATTAATGTTCTTAGAGAAAGAAATGATAAGAAACACAGAAAAAACTACTCGTTGCTACACCAAACCAAGGAAATAAAACACATATACAATTCTAGAAATAAAATTACAGAACAAGGAAACGATGTATACCAAATTGAGGGGCCCTACCCAATTGGTTGCATGCGGCTTGAAGAAGAAATCAACTGCAAATGATTGTGGAAACGCTTCAAAACGTCATAGCATAAAAATCTTATTTGAACCAATGTTCCAATTACTAGAGACTTCTATTGAGCATAATCACATTGGATCCCCTTCTCAATGGATAGGATACATATTTATACATAATAAACCAAAAGGAAGAGGATAGAACCAAATCCCTAAACTTAGAAACAATTTTTCCAATTTTTGGAGCAAATCCCCAAATCTAGGTCTTTCAACAATTTGGGCAGATTTGAGTTAGAGATCCACCCATATCTTCCAGAACAGTTCAAATTTTGAAAAAGCGACCGTGTACTTAATTTTCCACATTATAAACAAAACCCATATTGTAGAATTTTTATATATGATACCATCTGCACGAAAATCGAGGTGCAAGTTGGCAGTTTGAGATTTTTACTATTTTTTGCAGAATCATTCCCCTTGAGTTGGAGGTCCACACATGTGATATGGGTGAATTATGAAACATGTGTTGGCATGTTGACGTCATTCTCGACAAAACCCATGTCCCTGATTTTCCTCTAGAAGCAATCCAAATTTTCAACTATAGTCTAGTACCAGATGGTTGTTGATGCTGGTACCGGATGACCTAGAACATTCTGGTACCAGATGGTTTCTGGAACATTCTAGTATCATATGAGTTGAATTGCGAGTACCGAATGACATGGAGTGTGAGTATCGGATGACATGGAGTGTGAGTATCGGATGATTGTGCAAGTATCAGATGACTATAGAACCTTATGGTACCTGATGACTTAGAGTGTGAGTACTAGATGACCTCCAGTGCAGGTACTAGATGACTTCCAATGCGGGAATAGTGAAGGAAAATATTGTTTAGACATAGAAACATATGATTAAACCATCATCAACAAAATTGTTGTATAATCATCCTTTTAATCACTAAAAATATGGAAAATTATGTATTAACCACATAGGATGAATAACATGAGATAATGGAGGTTTATGGTGTGATTAGGGATATATTACTGACGAAATGTGGGGATAAGGTGTAATGATGAGTGTATTTTTATGGCGGAAAATGTGACAAAATTGGAGCCCAAGAATGGGTTTAGATATGGAAATAGGGAAGAATATTATAGGAAAAGGTGGTCAAAATGAGGTCCTTAGGTAGTCTCCCAGGTGTCAAAATGTGGACTCCATAAGGCTTGGGAAAGAGATGACGGCGTTGTGAAGAGCACCTGCAAAACACACATTAGGACACAAAACCAAAGCCAATTATAGCATAATAAGAAACTAACCACTAAGGACTTAGCAAGCTATGCTTGTTGTCCTAAAAACGTAGCAAAGAATGATTTTATATCAACAATGATAAAGTTGTAACAACTACGTGAAAACACTGTCAAAGTTGCAAATAAATGGAATGAAATCTAGAAACTAGTAAATAATGATCAAGGCTTTAAGCATTAGTTTTAACAGTTAGATTGGTTGCTAAATAAGTGTTATCAACAATAAGTAAATTGTAACAGAAACAATATTTAACCACGGAAATCAACAAACAAACAACTCAAATTGATGCTCTTAATGACTACTTTAATATTCAATACCTAAATAATGATTTCCATGGTTAGATTGTGAGAAAAGTAAGAGATGGTAGTAAAAGTAGTAGTTGTGATGGTTGTAGCTAACAATTTATAACAACAAGAAGTTAAAGTCAAAATCTATCAACCATTTAATTACCAATCACTTTCTCTTGTCACGAAGTAAGAGAGAGAGAGATAGAGAGATTGCTATGAAGCTTTGTCACTTTACTACATCAATGAAGACTGTTGCCTTTAATGGGTTATGGAGTCACTTGCTTAAAGAAAGAGTTAAACAAAATAGAAAAAGTGGAGAGAAGTTAGGGATAAACCCTCATAGCACTCAAAACGTGTCTTTCTTCTAAATCGATGAGCTCACCAATCAAGGCTAAACTAGGGTTTAGGGTTTCTAGGGGTGTAAACCTTCTTACTCCCTAGAAATCAAACCCTAGTCAAAATTTGCTTCAAGGGTGCAGACACTCCCACTTATTGAAACAAACCTTGAGTGCTCTTAGCTAGGTGAAAAAGTATTGTGAGCTATGGAGGCTGTAAACACTCTTACTCCTCCTATGGTTTTTCCAACAAAATCAAGAAAATTACCATATGATTGCATAAAATTTAGTTATTAGGAAAGAAAATGATGAAGAAAAAGCCTTACTCAACCAACAAATAGCCCACATGACTTCACCACAAGCTTCCAATAAAATTGCACACTAGTATAATTCCTCGAAGAGCAAATCGCACCACACTTAGCACAAGAACAAGAGACATAGATAATTATCCAAGAGGACGAAAATTGTAGTCCAAAGAGTTCTTTCATTAGTGATGATTTCTATCCAAATGAAAAATGACTTGCCTCTATCTATAATGGAAAACCCAAGTCATGTTTGCCCACATTTACAATTAAATCCATAATTTAAGGTCAAACCAAAGTCATAATGCTTAACCAACTAAATGATGTGTTCTTTTTTCCCACATAAGCTACAAAATGATAAAAACAAATGACAAAATAATGGCATGCGAGCCCATAAGACTCTTGTCCAAGGTGAAACGTGTGAAGGTAAGCCTCCAAAGGCTAGGATTTCATGCTCCTAAGGTGTCACATCATCCCCAAATAAAGAAAAAGAGTGGGTTTATAATCCCATAGCACCACCAAGTGCATTAATCATGCCAAAAATCCTCTTAAATGTGTGATGTCATGCTTCAATAGAGGGATGTTTGGGCATTAGAGGGTGATGTCATCCCTTCTTCATGCTTATGGGCCACGTTCATGTGCTAGGGACATCATCCAAGGTGCAATGCTCATCATCCTAGGCCTACAATGTGTGGGGTGCAGCATCTATCCAATGTGATTTCATGCCCCTATGAAGGTCCAAGTGGCTTAGTCCCTTCATGAATGACTTTCATCGGGCAAGGTGATGCAAAGACAAGCAAATACACCCTCCAAGGGTCCACAAGTCATATGAATCATGCCAAGTAAGCCACATTTAATAAAAGAACCACCCAAACTAGTGCATCAAGTCCCCCCTTTTCAAATTAAACAAATGCTCAAAGACCTTATAAACTTTGTCAAATTTAGGTATGGAAGGGGTGTCATAGTGCCCTATTGGGTAGGCCAATCCCCAAGTCAAGGAATGTTTCCCAAGAAGACCCTTTCTAGATCATGTAATGAGTATGAAGTGGATTGGGGAAGCACTCTTGGGTATGGGGTTATTGACATATGAAAGGTTCATATTGTCTTATCTATGGGTGCCTTTGTGGAGGGTGTTTTGCATCCCTTCGTTTGCAATGCAACATTTTTCCAATCCCTTTATTTTCCTTTCTTTTTTATGGTCCGAGCATTGAGTCCTATGTGCAATGGAAATAAAAGAGCATTGCAATGCCACTTGATGTTAGAACACATTGAGTGTTATGTGCACTAGAAATTAAAGAACACTGCAATGCATCCCCCCATCAAGCGGGACAAATTTTATTTATTTTCTTTTAAAGGTCCTTTATTTTTTATAAAGAAGTGTTTCATGGCTCTCAAGACCTTAGGGTGAGCATCTAGAAGGATAGATTACAAATTTTGACTTTTATAGTGCTAGTTGCAACACCTCTAGGCCTTTAGCCCCTTCTTCCCATGAAATGAGGTACAAGCCCTTCTTGGGGTCAATGAACCCAAAAAACCAAAAGGTGAGGAAACAAAGGGGAAGAAGTATAGAAAGTGGTAAGTATGAGTGGCAAGGATACAAGGAGACCCCTAGTAGCATCCCTTTTCTTGGGGGCGACCAAATTATTAGGATACCATGTCAACCACCAAGGTGAAATAAGGAAAAAGATACAATTTCCAAGCAAACGTTCCATAAACAAGACATGACCCTTTGCAACTTGCTCAAATGATTCAAATATTAAAGTGACAATTACCATGAGAGTGGACTTGTTACTTCATGAAGCAAGACCTATATTATTTTGTGGACTAAGCTAGTGTGGCAAACACTACTATGTTGTTGATGACGAGTGGTGATGTGTGGTGGAGAGGAGGGGCTCTATCCACTCAATGTGGGATTTGTTGGTCAATTTGGCTCTCGACACTCCATCTCTGCTACCTGCAATCCTCGAGACATCATCTCCTTAGTTACCCCTAAGCTGGGGGGTAACAAGACCTACTCATTTCCCAAAAATGTCACAATTTGTACTTAGTATACTCAAGTCAAAAATTAATGTGAGATATTTTAAGGAACCATGGAAAAAATGGTAGTACTCCCCAAAAGACAAGTGTTAAGATCAATTCACTCATGCACCTCATTTTGTCTTCCCTTCTTGTGGTATTATACTCATAGTATTGCTTCTCAAACAATCTTTTTAGTGGATATTATATTATATTTCCTTTTATATACTGCTTTTACATATCATAACCACACCATGGTAATATCCACATGGTGATCCTTAAAAACATAGTATCCACGCCATAACCCTAACCCACTACTTAAACTCACAAGCATTCACTAATCAAACCTTGGCTTTAAACTCTACACTATGAATATTTACAATATATTTTACAATATAGGTGATTACAACTCAAAGTACTTACCTTGACTCCAATTACACAAACCTAGTCATTTGCAAATAATACATGATTTAATAAATTATAATTTAACAATTACAACGATGAAGGGTATAACGATGCTTCGATACCTACGAATCATACCATCACGCACTACAATATATTTGAAGTAGATATGTATATGACGCGACAGCGACGTGGCAGACGAGCAAGGCATGCATGAAGCCACATGTAAGTACCACCCTTAGAACCAAAGGAAGCAGCAGCACAGAGTGTTTAAACAATCCCAATCCCCGTTTCTGAGATAGTTTGTTTTGTGCCTAAAACCAGAGATAGCATTAGCAGGAGGAGGAGG
>JASDQU011404426.1:0-23132 GCA_032191745.1 Picea mariana
AGGTGTCTACCATTGGTATTTTTCCCCTCTAAAAATCGAATTTCTTCTACAAACAACACTTATAATCAAAATTATATTAGTTGTCATGTCAAGTTAAAGTGAATGTACCATAGCATTTTACATCAGCAAACATTTTCATATGTCCTAGAATGTTTATATGCACACTATCCTCAATGTGATTATTAGTGAAAACAAAAATATATCAACTATTTTTACTTTTACACAACCATCAACATTCTCATGCTTAAACTAATTACTCATATTAGCTTTCTTAATTCTTAGATAAATATAAAAAAATAACAAGAGAGTTTTCAAGGGATTTTCCCTTCTCATTTCCTTTGCTCAATATAGATTTTTCAGCAAGGCTGATCAAATTCCATAACTTTTCCTACCATTTTTATAACATGTTTGTGATCCATGATCTTCATTCATGCATCTACACCAATTCATTTATTTCACAAACTATGTTTTTTTCCTTAAAAACATACAAATCCATTGAAAAATCATAGTTCTGGAGTGAGAATAGTGTTTTTCTCCTTTCCTCTAGCTTTTCTTCTACATTTTGTCCCTCTCTGGACCTTCCTTCTCCATTTCCTCAAGTAGTTTTAGTCAAGTACCTCTTGACATTGTCTCACCTAAAGAGTCTTCGTTCCTGGATGAAAAAAACACATTAAAATGTCAAAGTTACCTCACAATTTAATTATGAACCAATGCATTTTGCGCATTAACCAAATAAAATCAGAATTTTTAATATTTTACCATATGCATGTCTTCCACACATGCATATTTTCAAAATGTAATTCAGGATTATTGTACATCTAGGTTTCTTCAACTCACTTTCTAATTCCCACTAGTCATTAATTCCATTACTATGTCCTCCTGATAGGGTCTTTACTTATTCCTACCACATGGGACCATCTCAACATACAACTTCCTTGTTGCAATATTCAACAATACCTAAAACAATCTCAAATTTGAGAGTTAATATGAACTCTTGTTATTTCAATAATCCACCCAAATTTAAGATGGAATCATAAAAATGCATTTCTAGTATTCATATGAACCACATATCCACACATGCAACATGTTCATTAATTCTATATACATAGTGTTGTCAAGAATCAACCATATGCATCAACATTGTGTGTGTGTGTGTGTGTACAACTGACACACTTCCATAATTTATACATGTAGTTATATTCAAACTTTTGATCAATTTAACTTGTGATCAACCACAATGATTCATATGATAATCCTAAAGGCACACTCATGTGTGTACTTCCTTCTTTCATACCAATAGAGCATTCCTTGTTCCCTTTCTCATCCGATATTTAACACTAAATTTTATGAAGAATGGCATACCACTTCCTCAATATAGCATCCAAAACAAAATAAAATAAAGCCCCCAAATCAAGCTTATCTAAGGGACAATAATAATTCACCAAACTATAGAAATTAATACTTTGCTTCACATTCAATATGTTCATGCATGCACTCATGCAAAGCATTTCAATAATGTAGTCAAACCATGCATTTAACATATACAACCTTAGGTACTAGCATGTAGGGGAACCACTTGCACATTTCCATGTTATTCATGCTTATTCATTTTAATTTAATAACATTTTTCCTAAGGAGGGACTACAGTCATTCCCATGAAAATCCTCACAATAATATTCATCAATATGTTATCCTTTTATAAAATTATTAGCAAGAGGTCATGCTTTCCCATCTGCTACAAACAAATTCCATAAATAAAAAAATAAAAAATAGACAATTACAACATTACCGAGTGTAGAAAGATACCAATTTCTATCTCTCTTCATGCCTCAATCATTCTCAATTAGCATACCTTTTCCAAAGGTAAATCCCCTTCCATTACTACTTGAGCATACCAAACCATACCTAAATGGTTATCATCCATCTCTGGATATTATCTGAACCATTGGTCTTCTAGAGAATGTCCAAGCACTCCCTTTACCAGACTTTGGATCATCACCTTATTGATCCTTTGCCTTGTTTTTATAAGGCTATATGTATTAGTATTATCGACATATTGTTAACCTTTTATAGTTGTCATCAAATCATCAATAACTAAAATGATCCTTCACAACAATATATTTTATAACCAATAATAGACTATTTTAAGTCTTCATGCAAGTTAGATGTATGCTTAATCATTACCATATGAATTTGGAAGCATATCCATATGCAACTAGAATTTTAGTCTTTCTTATAGTGAATATTCCTGCCAACTATCTATCTCTTTCATTCAATTGCATAAATCTACATTTAGGTAATTAGATATATACATTCCCTCTTGGGAAAACAAACATTCATTAAATCTATGACTTAAGAGAAATTTCTCATATTATCATGTCACTTGACATATTGTCCAATAGCTACACGATAAATCCCATTATTGACATAGTGTGTCATCAGATATAGTTAGCAAGGGTAAGGATTGTCAATCCTCAAGGTTCTTATCCATCTCAAGTTTCCAAAGGGTGAACTTTATTTCTCCCATCAACAACTGAGTAGTATAATTCCCTTATAAAGACTAGCAATGTTCCAAGGGACTTCTTTCATTCCAAGTAAATACAATATCACTTTCTCTTAATATCCATTTTCTTATACTTAAATGGGATAGCCAACAATGGGTTCTTTCATTATAGGTCAAATAGACTAACCTTAAGGAATTTTTCATTAGTCCTTCAAGCATGAGGAACTATTCATACATGGATTAACCTTTTCTATAATAAGAAATCATATTTTCCAGGGCTCTATCAACCCATAGTTATACGAAAAATTACAACTTATTAAACAACCAGTTCATCAATCCTATGGACTCATGTAGTCCTATAACATGATTCTACTCTTTGTTCTATTGATATTCATATTTTACCATCAATGCATGTCATCATATTCCAACTCCTATAGGATTATTTCTCATTCCAACAAGGTCATGGAATAATTATTTTAGTGTAAATTATCATGTTTATTTTTTTGTTGTAAGGAATTTTGAAAATAAAATTTTAATCTGCAATTCTCCTTCTCAAGGAACTTGTATGGTTAATATTTAGTTTTTAAGTGCAAAAAATAATTTTTCCAACAAGCCCATCTTGACTATGACAACCAAAATTTATGGCTACTATTTGGCCCATGTAGGCCTAGAGTCTAAACTATGCTCTGATACCACTCTCTAACACACCCAACCTCATAACCCTTTCTTGGGATGGTGGGGTGTCGAAATTTATCTTTTCTTTCCTCTAAATTACCTTCCTTACCCACACTTCCAATCCAAATCTAATTCCATAAGTCAGTTCTTCTACTCAAGACATTTCCAACGACTATAACTATACTCGAATCCGAGATCAGGATCAGACATTATTCCCCCCTAAATATTTCAATATTTTTCCTACCAAAGATCCACCTCACGTCCACATGGAACCCTTGTAGACCCTTGTCACCTATACCATCCAACGTGGCACTACCCAGGGGTTAATGTGTCAAGACACATAACCCTCCAATGTGGCACATCCCATCCAATGATCGAAGGGCACATTACATGGACCAAATGGGAATAACATGGAGGAAAATCCATGCCCGACTAGGCATCAATATCTTGTATATCACCATTGGTTCACTATGATAAAAAATTCTCAATTTTATAATACCAATATCCTTAACCCAATCGGGTACTAGGATCTAGTGTATCCCCGAACAAATAACATATTGAAATGATTCCTCGGTTGTCGATTAGTCGGTTGTATGGTCCTTGGATCCTAACACAACTAGATACCTTTCTCAAGTGGGAAATAGGAAATCCATAGAATTATCACATAATTAACATATTATTGGTTCTCGATTAGCCATTTTTTGGGTCCCTAGAGCCTTAACCCAACTAGGAGCCTTACCGCACTAGGCACCGAGGCCTGATGAAATCCATAGGGTTCTCACCATCATCACTGGAGATAATTTTCTATCTTTCACCACATACAAGAAGACCCAACATGTCATGCCACCTAATGTGACACCTCATAGCTAGACCAAACACCAAATTGACGTGGTACTTTGATATGGCATGAAAACGTGGCAGCTGAACCAATAGATTTATACATATAATATGACAAGGAACAACATGTGGTTTATGACATGGAATGACACGTGTAGGTTAATTTCATCATATCCTCTAGCTTCTGATGGAACTCTACACTAGAATTTTGACCATCTAAGACACATAACACTATTTCCTTTAGGATACATTGACCAACCCTGAAACGACCCATGGATCGACGTGGAACTACACATCATCACAAGGCATACAAGATCTAATCCATAGAACCCTTTGCAAAAACCTTGACCCACCAGGAATATGGGTAACTAAACTCCTTAGAAAGTCGTCACATGTAGTCTTTTGGTCGCCTCATTGTCCGATTATCAGAGGAAATGACTCCCTCCTAAGATTAATTTGGAAAATGATGATAGAGAATCCTCGACCCTCATATCTAACGAATGAGATATATCCTCAACCAACACAGGACTATAAAGGTCCCTTCAACCCACTCCACTAAAGTGTTGACACATGTCCACCACCAGAAGGGGTTAGACTGATCGATACGTGGCATACAATTTTATGATGACATAATTTGTATTTTATTTTACCTCCTTTGTTTCATAAACTCACAAAGGAAAAAAGGGTTGGAACCCTACCCAACTGGGCATCTAGGAAACTAGGTAAAATTTAATGGGATGAGTCCTTGGGGCTCCCATTGGAACAGGGATCCAGTTACACCTCTCCACACTCATCGAAATGAAATACAAGCCATGAAACTCCACTAGAAAATATAAATGGGATAGATGCTCGAATCTTCGGATATCTAGGGTTTCAACAAGGGCCAATTAACTAAATGGGACAAATGTATAGATCTTTGTATATCCTCGATTCTACACAACCATATATCCATGATACTTTATCTCTTATGTTGTTTTTTATGTTAAAGGTGATGAGTACCAAATTTCAAGCCTTCTCCTCCCTACCTCGATTCGAAGTATGAACCGTCCACAAAAGCAACATGAAAACCTTACTTTTCATTTTTCTTAATCACAACTTCTACTTCAACCAAATTTCAATAGTTCTAATACCAAAATGTCCAAGCGACTGAAGTAAAACAAATTTCGCACTCAGATATCAGGCATACCCATTATTTCATATTTCATAGGGATCAAGGAACAATAAATAATACTTAAGGAACACATAGAGCATTAATCTATACATCCTTTACTCATTCTTAGAGTCTTGATATCTCTAAACAATCCCTATTTATATCTTGTTATTATAAGTTAAGCAACTAGGAGTTTATAAACCAGAAACAAGTTGTGAATACCATAGCCTAGCTAGTCTCTTCATTTACCCCACATCACAAGAGAAAATAACCATTTAGAAAATAAGAACAACATGCATACTTTCTTTCATCTCAATCTTAGCTTTTATTCACACCTTCAAATAGTTCATAGAATTACATGGTCATTGAGACGCTACATGATGAAAAAGCATAAAGAAATTAAGGTTAGTATGCATTTATATATTTAGGAAATATTTTCCATAGTACCTAGCTAAGGGAGAGAACCTTTCCACCCAATCGTATGCTCAAATGCACTAGATATTTGGAGTCTGGACACCCCCATGCCAATCCATGATATCACTAGGGAAGTATCTTAGGATATCAGAGTAACTGTAAAGGTGAAGGCTACTCTTCTTCACACAACCATTGGTTGAATATCCTTACAATGAACTATCCTAGTGCCTCCACAAGGTTTATCAAATCTCGTCTCATAATCAAGCTTGTGAGATCCTCATCTTAGGTTAATTTTTTGGTTTCTAAAACCATCCATTCACAGTCCTGCTATGAAACTCTTGCATGTCTTCCCACATGTAGTTTTTTTGATGGTTCTCAGAAGCCACCTCATTTATACATCCTCTTATCCTCTTTTTCCACTATCTCTTGCTTCAGATCCTAAATCCTCAAGAAGCATCTTGGTGATCTTTTTTTTTAGAACCACTTTGTTTTCCTTTCTTATGGCCTGTGTTCTCCAGGTTCAATATTTCACACATGCCTCATCAATGGTCCCAATTTTTAAGAGAATCACTTACTTTCAAAAATGACTATGTAGACCCCATAGATACTTGAGGATTACATCTAATTTATTTAGAGAGATACCCAACATGATTTCAATCTTTCTTAATTCATTGGTGTATTATTGAACACTCTTCTCTTACCTCTCCTTGAAGTGATGCCAATGGATCCATTTTTCCTCTACATACCCAATAGGTTATAATTGGTACTCTATGCTGGTTTCAATATCCTCCCACTTAGTTACTAATGGATCACCCTCCAACCTAAGTGTCTCCATATGGATTTCCCACCAGGTTAGTGCATGTCCCTCTAGTTTCAATCAGGAAAATGAAATTTTATGCTCTTCCAACTATTGCAACCAATTATTCAACTTAACAACATCGATATCACCTTGATATGGTTTTATATCCATTTTTTCTTCATTTTTGAACAAATGTTTCTTAGGAGTGATGGATCTTTCTGGGTCTCTTTTCTTGACTCCTTTTCTAGGTCTTCACTATCCCTCAATTTCTCATAAGATCCAACTTCTGATTTAGAGCCACTAACCTCCATGAAATGTATGACATTTTTTTATATTGATACCATGAGGAGGACCATGGCGGGAGAGATATTATCAACTGTCTTTCAACATAAAAAATATTTCTTTTTCTACATCCTGAGGATGTTTGTGAATAGACTCACCTACCTTGGCTAGGGTTCTGTGACTTCCTTCTTAAGAAAATTCTTAAATCCTACAAATTTCCACAAATACCTCAAAGAAACAATATCTATGATATCAATATGATATTTAAACTATCATGGATATTCCACTGGAACATTTCATCACAACAGATCTTGTATTATACTAAAATATTAGATTAAGGCGGGTTTATTTCCTTAGATCTCAGATTTATTATCACTATTTTATGCTTGAATTATGAAAAATAAATGAATATGGAAATGAAATAAAAAGAAAAATAACACACCATCCAACCAAATGAGCACACGATGTATCTTGGGAAACCCAATATCAGAGAAAACCTATCTAAAAGGTGATGCCTATGCTCTTCTCTCTTTTATTCAGTTATGAAATGAAAATACAAAGAAAGTGGCACTCACTATGGAGTTTCCTATCACACTATGGCCTGAATGGCTACTACATCATCTATTCCATCCTATATTATTCTCTCATATCCAACTCCTATATGCTCTTATCAACTATGGAAAATGTACAATGTTAAACGAATGCAACCCCCTCTCTTCCTATGATCCTAGTATTTAACATATCCCAATAATCGTCTTGGGTTAGTGATTTGTAAATTGCCATAGATATTCCACTAGGAAATTTGTCACAATAGATATACTAAAATACTAAATTATTTACTATGAATATCAATTTCCTTTAGATCTCATATCCTTTAGTTATTGATTTTTTTCTTAAAATTTATGAAATAGCTAAAATGTGAAAAATAGAGAAAAAAAAAATATTCACACACCATCAATAAATAAAAATAAGATATAACATGGGAAACCCAATATGGGATAAAACCCACCTAGAAGGTGAGTTGGATCTTCTTCCTTTTATTCAAATGTAGGTACAAATAAAGAGACACTCTATGTGGAGTTTCCTTTGACACTATGGCCTATACAGTTGATACAAAATGTCTCTCCTTTTTTATTCTCTCCAAATACCACTCCTAGGTGATTTTTTCAACTATGGAAAGAATACAATGCTAAATAATGGCACCGCTTCTCCTCATAACATCCTAGTATTTAACATAACTAGATAGCCATATAGGTGTATGGTTTTGACTTCCTCAACCCTCAATTGTGATAAGGTTTTGGAACATATACAATATTATTGAAATTCCATATGTGGCTAGCCTCACATAAGTGAGTAATGGGGGATGAAATGGCACCCACTCATACCATGGTTGTCAATAAGGCAGGTCAATTTCTGTGAGTCATAAAATTTGCGTAGGAGATTGTATTGTAGCATGGTTTGCACCATTGGAAAGGTATTGGAGTGTAGAACATTTTAAAGAGTGTGTGCACAAGTTCAGACACTAGAACACCCAAAAATGTTGTTTAATTCCTCAAATGTATTTAGAATATTTCATACCCCAATTTTCCAAACTAGGACTTGAAACTTAAGTGGTCCTACAAGTTGATTCCTCCAATTGTTTCCACTCTGAAAGCATCAAGATATATGAAAAATAATATAATGATCCAATCCAGATCATAGCTCCCCATTTTGGGAGGATTTTGGTCCCCAAAATATTTCTTGATTGATGGGAGGAAATTTTCCCTTTGTCTTCTCCCTATAATACCACTTGTTTTCCCCTAGAATTTGTCCTTTCAACCCAATATAACAAATTTCACGATGCCCCTGTCTTGTAGGTTTGGATGAAATCTACAGAATTGTGTCCTCTTCCAACTATAGGGTCCTAGGACCTCCTCCTCCTCTTGATCCAACATGGAAGGCTCGTAGATTTTGAGATTATCCACATTCACTTATAAGTAAATGCACATGTATGGGGGTAGAATGAGTCTTTAGGCGTGATCTCCCACTTTATCCAATATCTCAAAAGATCCATACCATATATTCTTTGTATGATTATTAGGACCCTATGGTTTTTCCTTTTTCAGTTGTAACAAAAATTTGTCTTCTGCTTTGAGTGACTTCTCGGTTCTCTGTTAATAATGTCTAACCGTTTGTTTTTCCTATGAATTCTTAAGTATTTCATGTACTTGCAAATGAATTTTCCTAACATTATCAAATAATGTTTCTAATATCAATGAATATCCTATGAGTTCATCCCTCACTCTTCCTTATTGTCCATATACAACATCCAAGGGTGAAGGTTGAAAATATCCAAAGCAAGATTCAAAAGGTGACTTACCAATAGAAGTGTGTATTTCTCTATTATAAGAGTGTTGTATGTAAATCATATTTTCATCTGAGATATTTGAATTCCTATGATCATAAGCCCTAAAAATTTGCACCAAAGTCCTGTTGACTACTTATGTCTCCCATCTGTCTGTGCATGGAATGTTTTATATCTCTTCAACTTAGTGTCCATATTCTCCCACATTGTAGTCCAAAATTTATTGAGAAATATTGTATACATGTCTGCGATGATGATTCTTGGCATCCCAAAGTGCACCCAGAACTATTCAAAGAACATGTTTGTTTCTTCTTGTCCTTTGATGGTATGTTTACAAGGCATAAGAATGCACATCTTTATCAACCTGTCAACTACCACAAATATATATTCATGTCCCTTCCTATTTGTTGGTAAACCTCCCACAAAATCCATGGAAATTATTTCCGAAGGTCAAGTGGGTATAGGTAAGGGATGGTATAGACTTTTCTTCATATTATTGGGCTCATTGTTATAACAAAGTATACATCCTCTAATATATTGTGCTACATCTTCTTACATTTTATGCTAGTACACATACTTTTGTAAGTTGCCAATTGTCTTCCCAACACCAAAATGTCCTACAAGCTTATAGGTGTGAGTCTCTATGATAAGATACAATCCTTCACATTTAGGGACAAAGAGTTTTTCAAGATTGTATACTAACCCATTCTAGAAATGATATTCATCTTTGTTGTCACTTTATTCTATATGAATTTGGCTTTGTAGCTACTGAAACACCTCCTTGAAGTCCTCATCTTATGTGTATGCCTCACTATATTCATCATGGGTAAAAGTATCCATGTGCATCAGAGTTCCTAAAGATATAATATTGTATGTAGTTGGCCTTCAAAGCATGTAATCCAACCTATTTGTGCTACCTTTCTTGTAGTTGATGACTAGATGAAATTGATGTAAAAAATCCATCCACTTATAATGTTTGGTTTGTTGTAGCTTACTCTAGGCCTACAAATACTGTAGTGATTGATGATCTATGTGGATGATGGTATCATTTCCCATTATATAATGCTTCAAATTCTTGACAGCATGAACCAGGGATTGGAGTTCCTTTTCATAGGTGAGGTAGTTGAGAACTTCCCCATGAAATATTTCAGAATGATAACAAACACGCCTTCCTCCTTGCATCAAAATGTCTCCCATGGGATACCCACTTGCATCTGTCTCCTCTTCAAAAGGATTTTTCAAGGTTGGTAATGTAAGAATTGGTGTTTTACTAATCTTTCTTTTCATGTCATTGAAATATTTCTATCGACTCTTTCCCCATTGGAAACTCTTCCCACTCATTGTTATGGTTTGGAGTGGTGAAACTACTAATTGTTGGCCGTTGACCAATTTTTGAGAAAACTTGGTCATAATTGACCTATTTTGGGGCTTCGTTAGGCTGTCAAAGACAGAGCGCAAGTTGAAATGGAGATCATGGGATCTCAGCCCTTTTTAGGGATTTTTGGGTTTTGAGCTATGTAACGAGTATGGGAATATTGGCCCATGGGTTTACCCATGTTTAGTCTCTTTTTTTAATGTATAAATAGAAAGCTAGGTGATGTTGGAAGGGGCCAATGAGCTAAGTGCTAAGTGAAAGTGTGGATTGTATATGCTTTGTGTATATTGTGTGAGACTTGTAGAGCTAAGTGCAAGGGATTGTAAGAGACTATGAAAAGGCTTCATGTTGTAGCTCAGGGAAGGAGGATATAGTGAAGTGCACACAGATCTCCTGTCCTCTACAGAGTAAGATCTCATGGCTTTGTGCATGTAGAAGATTGATAGAAGGAAATAGAAAATAAGAAGAGTTGGTGGGCGTAGCCCCAGGCTGAGGGTGAACCACGTATATCCTTTGTTATGGTTGCTTTGTGTTTTATGGTTGTTCTCTTGTTTATGTGATTAAATGCTCAATGTAATGATATATTCTTAGAATAGTCTAATGTAATAGCTTAGTGCTGAATAATGTGAATGAATGCTAGATCTAATCTATGTTGATGTGCTTAGTGCTTGAATATATAGGATTTATGTGAATACTGCGATGCTATGTTATTAGGGTTTATCTACGCTATAACTAGGGCTGGATATTAATGAAGTATAATTGCTAAGTTCTTTGTAAAGGTGTTGTAATCATAGATCGGTATCCAGCTAAGGTTACAGACACTGGAGTCCTGCAACCACCCCTGCCTCTACCTCGAGTGAGACTTCATCTGCTTTGCAGGTGTTTCCAAAAGGGATGGTAGTTAGGGTTTTGTTGGTGTGCTCTTGAGAATTGAACCCTAGGTCTGCCCCTGTGCCAACAAATGGTTCCATTACTAGGACCTGAAAATTTGATTGTTGGGAACTGAAAAAAAGAAATCTATGTGCATAGATCTATTGCTTTAATGCATTGTAGTCTACTTGACTTGTGAAGCTCTATGCTAAGAAGAAAAGTTAGATCTGAAGAAAAGAGGTAAGATCTCAAAGCTTTGTGCTTTGTTAAAGGTAAGAACAATGAAAAATTTTAAGGTTTGAAATCTTTGTGCTCTGAGAAAGGTAAGATAAGTGGAAATTTTTGTTTCAAAAGAATGGATCTAGGTATGTTTGATAAGTTTTTTCCTAGCTTTAAAAATAGGGTACAACTAGATGAAAGAAGGTTTGATATGAGTAGATCTAATAGAAATAATGAGAGATATGTTATTCATATGCATAGAAAGAATGTTTGGACCCCATAAATAGATGCAGGACCCCATAAAGAATTTTTTGCAGGTTAACTACTATGATCCTAGTGCACAATAAAGGAAATGATGAGGATCATTTAAAAGAAGGAGAGGAATAATTATTTGTTACATTTGTAGAACACTGGGACATCTTGCTATGGAATTCCCTGATAAAGTACCTAGTTCTCTTTGTTGTAAAGATCTAGACCATGAAGTTTTGGATTTCCCTAGAATGAGTGCTAAGTTTGAAAGAGTGAATATGAGATAAGAAAACCCTAAGGAAGATCAAGAAACTAATACCAGGGAAGAACCCCAGAAAGAATTAGAGAATGTATTGCTACAAATGAAAGAAACCCTGAATGATCACATAAATATCAACTTATCAAAGATCTCCAAAGAAAAAAAATGCATAGAAACAAGAATATGAGAATTCAACATTGACTGTGTTCTGGATGAGGGAACACATGTGAATATCATGATGGAAAGAACTTGGGAAATTTTGGGAAACCCTGCTATGATCCCTTCGTTAAGAGGAATAGGATTATTTAGAGGAAAGTTGATAACCCTATGTGGAAGACTCACCCAGATATTTATGAGAGCTCATGAAAATTTGACAGAGGAAGATTTTGAGGTTGTTAAATTTATTGAGAGGAGTGCCCCATTTGCTATGTTACTAGGAAAAACTTGGATTGAGAAAGATCAGGCTAGAAGAAAAGAAGAGGAAGTCTTAGAACAAAAGAAGCAAGAATCAAAAGATTTCATGACTAGGAGGATAACGCACTTGATTGAAGAACAGGAGAACAGATCGAAGATATTTAGAACCAGAAACTTGGATGTCGAAGTGGAAAGAAAAAAAGAAGACTCATAGAATAGTGAAGAACCTACCCATGACAGAGAGGAAGTATTTCCCTTAAACCCTACGAAATACCATAAAAAATACGAAGTTACTATGCTAAAAGGAGATAAGAATCAGAATGGAAAGAAGAATACCGAGATAATTATTATAGGGAAGAAGGCTAGAAAGCTCGGTAAGAAGAGAGCAAAGATAGAAAAGTTGCAGAAGGTTCCAGAAGGGACTTTGCAAAACTGGAACTTCGCTGAGATATTAGAACCGCACAACATGGCAGTTCACCATGACAAAGTGATATAGCCATTAAAAGAATTATAATCGTTATCTCAACAATTCAAACAATTAGAACAACATTTATGGCCTGAAATCTTTCCATTAGACCATTGGGACCGTGCCACAATAGATAGAACCACAATGATGAAGGCCTCTCATCCATTGGATAGATCCATTACCTTTTGTCTACTTATTCCATCAATTGTACCGAGAACACTTTTGCAAATTGCTTCCAGGCCAACCCATTACTACCACGCTTTGTTTATTGAGATCGACACATGTTGTTTTGATTTGAAAATCATTCATCCACCTAAGTTATCCTATCTAAGAGTGCATGTTGGACAAGCTCAGTGCTACAGAGAAAATCATTGAAGAAGTTATAATTTACCTTATGGGTTAGAAGGTGATGTCCATCAGAATTTAGTCCTCATCAACGCAAAGAGTGCAAAACTTCTCGTGGATCCGGACCATCTCGACCTGTAGTAGAGAAATGAACCAAGGATTGATATGACTTGGAAAATGAGAAGTTAATCCTGACCATCCTTCCCGACTACATCTCGCCTTTGTCTGGCATAGTGAGTCATGACAGTTTCCTGAGAGACTTTCATTACATCATGGTTACTGTGTACCTCCTAAAGGGGATACATGAAGTAAGAAAACAACAGGATAAGATCGTGACGTTGAAGTTCCACGAATTCAACCTATGGGACTACAAGAACTACAATATGCTCTCTCCTTACAAGTATTTGACCAAGACGAAGGGGAAGAACTCGAAAATAATCTCCCAACCATGGACTATGAACCTTGCACAGTCCACCCTCTTGAATGTCATGAAAATTCCACACTTTGGAAGGCACTCGGAAGTTAACACGCATGTTAACATCCTTCTATCATGTTACCATGACAACAACCTATGGCTATATAGACATATCAAATTCGATCCGACGTTGATCCATAGGATCACCGGATTGAGCATGTAGGGACCCGAACCATAGGAATTCTACCCAGGGAAGGCTACAGATTGCGCACTGGCATAGAGGATCAAAGACACATATGGCGATATATAAAAGGGAATGCGAGGATACAAGGTATCTTCCATATAGAAAGGCACAATGCGCTTGGCCTATCAGTTGATCACAGGAAAGATGGTAAGAAAGAATAGATCTACATAGGTCACAGGGTTCGTTGTTGACCTTGCTAGGAAATGTGTAGAAGGGATCAAAATGAATTGGGTGAAGTACCTAGTCAATCAACTGGAATTGGATTTCCTTGAAGCTCAGGATCAGGGCTATGAGTTTCACTTTAGCTTTCTCCTGACCCTCATAGAGTTTACTGCTTGGGAGATGTCAGAAGGTGAAAACTTCCTAGACATTGAGTCGTTCGAACCACTTGTTATGAATCTCACCAAACTCTGGTATTCCATGGTAATCGAACTCAATATTCCATACATACTACGTGTAGTTCAAGAGGTGCATCTAAGTTGTCCTCACATGATTCCAAACACCCTGTACCAGTTCATACCTCTCATGAAGTTTCGTGTAGATCGACACTTCATTTATATCACTGCGTGTATAGATGAGCATAAAGAAGAGGTTCAATCATACTATAAGCTCACAGAGGAGGAGATTGAGAAGATAACCAAAGACTAGCCAATAGACCTCCTTATCCCTATTGACCCTGCAGAAATGTCTGATCTTGAATTAATTGGCAACTCTGAGGCCACTCACGAAGGACACGACACACCTAGAACCAATAAAAGGAAGAAGACCGAAGAAGTACAAAACTTGAGCAGTGCATCAGATGAAACTGCTTTAGTATCACCTGGATGAGGAGGTGATGATGAAGTAGATAGAGAAGAGACCAATGGCATAGAATATCATCAAAATCAAGGCGAAGCAACACCGCCTAGGGATCTTGTTGATGAGACTGATCCCTCGAAGAAAACAAAGGTGCCCCCCATGAAACCTACCTAATGGAAGAAGTCAAGAGCAAGAAAAACTATGATGTGAACCATACTCACGGTCGATGACTTTGACTTCATCATCGCCACTATAGAAGATTCCTCGCAAGATGTCTTGTAGAAACATGAAGCCAAGCAAGAGGATATGTACAACAGAATCGAGGTTGAAATCAAAGGGGTACAACATGTCCTTCAATATAGCTGTGCAGTATGCACTGCATCCCCTCCATCAGAAGCATAAGAGTTGGGAGATGCCCCTACCCAACTTTGCAGACTAGGTGATGCGACTGAAGCTCTCCTTCGTCATGCATAGGAAGAAACGGAATAGGCCTTAGAGGCTCTAAAGAAAGTGAAAAAAGTAGTCATATAGAAATGTCGAGTTGTGCAGCAGGAGAAGGTTGCTCTCTAAACAATGTTTGAAGAGGAGAAAGGAAAAACCCAGCAAGAGAAAGAAAAGTTGCTCGCATAACAACTCGGAGTCAAAGAAGCAATCAACAGAGCACTTCTCTCTATGGCAGGCTTAGAGAAAAAAGAAGAAGAACTAATAGAGCATCATGTAGCACAACTTGCAAAAGCTATCGAGTAGATTCAATAGAGAATCTCAGATATGGAGCTATGAATAGTGCCCAACACTCCACAGGATATACGAGATAAAAGAGAAGCAACTGCTCGAAGTGCACTTGAGAGAATCAAGACCCTAACAATGAAATGTAAATAGCTAAGTGATTGCAGTACCCAGACTTATGAGAGACTCACTGAGGATCCTGAATTGAAGGCACTGGATTCACAGCTCCAGGAGGCAAAGAAACAAGCAGAAACAGTACAGGTGCAGTTGAAGCCCCTGTCTGTAGTTGAAAGGATGAAGCAATCCAAAGAACAAAACACTTCTCAATATGAGGTCCACACCATTCAGAGCAAAGTCATGGAAGTGACTCAGAGGCTCCAACCAATACAAGACAAGGCTTGCCAACTATTTGCAGAGATTGAAGGCCGAGGAGAAGAAATGGATCAAGTCGTCACTATAGTTGAACAACGCTTGGAGGCACCTGTCAACAAAGAAGTTATCCAAGAGTTCACTGAGAATGAGGTCGTGGTGCAACAACAATTCAAAGCAGCTCGAGCCAAGATCGAAGCTTTTGAAGCATAGCTACCCATATCAGAGTGACTGGAGATGAGTCACAAGTGAGTGTTGGGGGCCTGTTGGACCTTGATAAATTTTTGAGAAACCTTGGTCTTGATTGACCTATTTTGGGACGTCAACAGGCTTTCGAAGGCATAGCCCAAGTCGAAGCGGAGATCGTGGGATCTCGACCCCTTTTTAGGGATTTTTGGGTTTTGGGCTATGTAACGGGTATGGGAATGTCAGACCATGTGTTTACCCATGTTTAGGCCCTTTTTGTAATGTATAAATAGAAATCTATGAAATGTAGGAAGGGGCCAATGAGATGAGTGTTAAGTGAAAGTGTGGATTGAATATGCTTTATGCATATTGTGGGATACTTGTAGAGATAAGTGCAAGGGATTGTAAGATATTGTGAAAAGGGTTTGTTATGTAACTCAGGGAAGGAGGATCTAGCTAAAGGTGTGAAGATCTCCTATCCTCTGCAGAGTAATTTCTCATGGCTTTGTGCATGTAGAAGATTGACAAAAGGCAATAGAAAAGAAGAATATTTTGTGGACGTAGCCCCAGGCTGGGGGTGAACCATGTATATCCCGTGTTATGGTTACTTTGTGATTTATGGTTGTTCTATTGTTTATGTGATTAAATGCTCAATGCACTGATATATGATTAGAAGATTCTAATATGATAGTTTACTACTGAATAATGTGAATGAATTCTATATCTAATCTATGTTCATGTGCTTAGTGATTGAATATATAGGATCTATGTAAATACTATGATGCTCTGTTATTAGGGTTTATCTGCACTGTAACTAGGTCTGGATATTAATGAACTATAATTTCTAAGTTCTCTGTAAATGTGTTGTAATCACATATTGGTGTCCCAGCTAAGGTTGCAGACACTGGAGTCCTGCAACCACCCCTGCCTCTACCTCGGGTGAGTCTTCATTTGCTTCATAAGTTTTTTCGAAAGGGCTAGTAGTTAGGGTTTTGTTGGTGCGCTCTTGAGCATTGAACCTTGGGTTTGCCCATGTTCCAACACTAATTAAAATGAAGCTATGAAATTCTGTAGTACTTTTATGCCCCAAAAAAACTCCTAACATCAGTGACATTCATAGGAAATGGCCATTTCATGATAGCCTTCATCTTTGCAAGATCTATCTTGAGATCTCCTCCACCAATATCATACCCCAAATACACCAAAGACATCCTAGAAAAGTCGTGTTTCTTGAGGTTAGTCAGCAGCTAGTGCTTCTTTGGAGTCTCTAACACCCGCATGAGATGCAATATGTGATCCTCCTAAGTAGAACTATAAAATATTATATCATCAAAATAGACCATAACAAATGAATCTAGATATGGTCATAATACATAGTTCACCAAAAAATCATACAAAACTTACCTTGTATTGAAGGAAATCTTCTAGGTGTCTTATTTCTTGATGCGTACCTGGTGGTATCCTGATTTGATATCCAACTTGGTGAAATATTTTCCTTGATGCAACTGATCTAATAGATCATCGATCACAGGCAAAGTTTACCAAGTTTTAAGTGTAATATTGATCAATGATCTATACTCTATAAACATTTTCCAATTCCCATCCTTCTTTGGTACAATCATGATCGATGACCCACAAGGGGAAGCGCTTGGTCAAATCACACCCTAATCCAACAACTGTTGTGGATAATTATTTATTTCATTTTCTTCATTATGTTGCAACTAATTCTTTATTTCATTTCCTTCCAAAATGAATTGTCTATATAACCCAATATTTGGAAATGGGGATTTTGGAAATA
Source organism: Picea mariana (assembly GCA_032191745.1). NCBI lineage: Eukaryota > Viridiplantae > Streptophyta > Pinopsida > Pinales > Pinaceae > Picea > Picea mariana. Next base: position 17,738 of record JASDQU011404426.1, read on the forward strand.
AATTTATTTCTACTCCACTTCCCTCTTAGGTGGTATCCTTTTAGGCTCCTGGAACACCATTATGTATACCTATAGAAACTCCTCCAAGCGATGTTTTTAATCTTTAGTACACCCTTTCCATGATGCCTTTATGTGTGTTGATTATGTATGACTTTCCATCCTTGATTAACTTGTACTAGTTGACTCTCCGCATGAATATTTCATACCTCATATACATGTACGATATTCCAAACACTATTCTAAATGCATCAAGGGGTACTATGTCCAATTCCACTTCATCAATAAAATCAACACTTGTTGTAAATTTAATCTTACATTATTTCATTACCTTGATCCTTGCATCATTGTTTACCCATCCCAATGGATACGAGATAAGAAAACCATGAACCTCCAATGTAAGGTTGTTGACCAGATTTGTTGCTAAGATATTATCCTATGAACCAGAGTCGAACATGACATTTATCTTGGTCTTCTTGACCTAGATATTTATGTGGAATATTTTGGTCATCTCCTTCTCTTATTGGTGATGAATGATACTTAATTCACCTTCCTTTACACTGATGTGTGGAAAATATTCTCATCCAAATTGTATATTATTTCAACAAGATTGCTCGAATCCTTTTCTAGAATATTATTTATTTTTCCTTGCATCCTTCTTGTGGTTCTTTGGGTTCAACTCTAGATGAAGTTTCCAACACTTTTCCTCATTTTTTCCATCAATATTTCAATTATTACAATGGTTTATAGGATCTTTGAACTGATTTGCAGTGGCTACCATCTTCTTATCTTTTCTCACTTTCCACTTATTCCTCCCCTCATTGGAAGATTCCTAGTGCTCTTTTTTCTTGGAACTTCTTGGGTGTCCTTTCTTCTAGCCTATGTTTTCCATATATTGTGCATGTACACATGCCTCATCCACTATCCTTGGCTTTAAAAACATCACTTTGTTTCATAAATGGATATGTAGACCCCCCAGACACTTAAGGATTACATTTGGGTTCTTGGAAGAGATACCCAACACGATGGCCATTATTTTTAACTCAGTAGTGTACTCATATACTCTCTATACATGGTTTTGTTGAAAGTAGTTCCATTGATCCATTAGTCCTCTACATACTTGATAGGGTATAATTGGGACTTGATGAGGGTTTTGAATTCCTCCCACATAGTTGTTGATAGATCACCCACCATCCTAAGTGTTTATGTATGGATTTCCCAATAGGTTAAAGCATGGCCCTCTAACTTCAAGCTGGAAAATGATATCTTTTGTTCTTAATCTATATGGTGAATTTTGAAATAAACTTCTAGTTGTTGCAACCAATGATTCAGTTGTAATGCATTTATATCACCTTAGTATGGATTTATGTACACTTTTTCTTCCATATTTAATAAATACTATGAAGATTTCATGGTGCTGGAACTCGATTACTATTTCTCAACTTCTTTCTGCAACTCCTTTTCTAGGTCTTCGTTACCCCCCTATTTTCTGTCTAATTCGATCTCTAAGTTCAAGCCTATGACTTCTTTGAATGGCCAAAGATTTATTCTATATATTCCATGAGTATGAATATATTGTGAGATATGTTTGTGAAATTATTTTCTATCCTCACAAATATCTCCTCTGGTGGATCTCAAGGGTTGTTATTAACATACTCATCAACCATGGATAGGGTTATGTGACTTTCTTCTTAAACCAATACCTTGGTCCCTAAAACTTTCCAAAAATACCCTAAGAAAAAAATATATTATACCAATATGATCTGTAAACTATTATATATATTCCAATGGACAGTTCATCAGAACAAATATAATTAAAAAAAAAATAAAAAATGTAAAGGTTAATTTCCTTTATATCTCAAATTCTTTAATTACTAGTTTTCTTCTTAAAATACATGAAATAGCTCAAATGCGAAAAATAGAGAACATAAATAAATAATAACACACCATCCTCAAATAAACACAATATATATCCTGGGAAACCCAATATGGGATAAAACCCATCTAGAAGGTGAGGACACTCTGCTCTATTTTCTTCAAATGAAAGTAGAAAGAAAGAGGCACTCTTGGTGGAGTTTCCTTTGACATTGTGGACTTTATGGATACTACAAAATATATGGTCCTCTGTTATGATCTCAAATTACCACTCCTAGGTTCTCTACTCGACTATGGAATGAATAGAAAGCTACATAATGAAACCCCTTTTCCTCCTAGCAGATTAATATTTAACATAGCTTGATAACTATCTAGGGGTATGGCTTTGACTTCCTCAACCCTTAATTGTGATAAGGTTTTAGACCTTACAGAATCTTATCGAAACTACATACATGACTAACCCCACATGTGTGAGTAATTGGGGATGATGTGTCATACACTCGTACCATGGTGGTCAATACAATAGGTCAAATTGCAGGAGGAAAAATGTTTGCATACGAGCTCTGATTGAGCCATGGTTTGCACCATTGGAAAGTTATCATAGTGTAGAAAAATTTCAAGGGTGTGAAAAATTTCATCAGATCCCACCAAAAATACATTTAATTCCTAAAAATGGATTTGAAAGGTTTTGAACCACAATTTTCCAAACTAGAACTTGACATTAAAATGGCCCTTCAAGGTAATTCATCCATTTTTTTTCCACTCTGAAAGAATAGAGATATATGACAAATAATACAATGATCAAATCTGGATTAGTTAGATTTTTTTCATCCTCAACCCTCAATTACTGATAATGTTTTGGAACTTCTGTAATAGTATTGAAATGCCACATGTGGCTATCCCCACATGTGTGAGTAATGGGGGTTGACGTGACATCCACTCATACCACGGTGATCAATAAGGTAGGCCAACTTGCAATATGCATAAATTCAACATATGAGCTATGATTGAGGTGATTTTCACACCATTGGAAAGGAATTGGTGTTTAGAAAAATGTTAAGGGGATGGGACCAATGATCACAAATTTTTGACCCCAAAAAATGCCATTTGATTCCTCAAAATGGATTTGTAAGGTTCTAGACGCCAAATATCCAAACTGAGATCTGCCACTAAAATGGGCCCTACAAGCCAATTCCTCCAACTTTTGGTCCAAGAAAGTGTGAAGTAGATGAAAATTTATGTAATCATGCAATCGAGATTAGGAAATCAAGTTCAATGGTGTCAAACATTCTCCTTCTGTTAAAAGGGATGTGATTGTTTTTTTTATCACCTACATAATTATCCATTTAACTTACTTGTACTATCAAAACTTACCACAAGATATTGCATATGATATTGATTGTAGACCAAAACATTTTCATAAGATCTAGTTTGTAATAGAAAATCATGTTATGAACCCCCATTTCACTCGATTTAGACTAATTTTAGTCTAATCCATCATAAATATATTATGAATATAATTTTCTAATACTGAATATATTGATTTCCAATATTTTTTGTAACATTAAATTATAGTGTATAACAAGGTCCTCATCCATAACATGAAAATATTAACAAGTATGAGAAAATATGAGAGAGGGGTTGTGCTCCTTCCCTTCCTCCCAAATATCAATAGAGTGCAAGAAAATGTCAGTGCTCCTTCTCCTCCTCACTAAAATTACAAAGGTGTGAGAAAGGGAATGTGCTCCATCTTCTCCTCTCTTAAATTACATATGTGAGAGAAGGGGCTAGTAATCCTTCTTGTTATCACTCTAGTTACAAAACTATGAGAAATGGATAGTGTTCCTTCTCCTCCTCCCAAAAAATAATTCATCCAAAAGAATTGTACTTTTGCAATCAAATTGAACTCTATGCATGTTCCAAAATTTTGATGGGAGGGTTGAGAAATAACTTTGATTTGTTTGAATGAGTATTTTAGCAAGGAGTGTTACTATAAAAAAATGTAAATAAGAAAAGTCTAAAAAGAATGGATGATTATAGTACTATTATTTTATGCTATAGAAAAAAAAATTGTGAGACAAATAAAATAAGAGAATTTGTTCATACATGAGAAAAGTATACATTGTAATGGAAACACTTACACCATTCCAAAATTTAGTAAAATAGTAGAAAAATTTCTACATAGAAAAATCCTTAGAACTGAAGTTACTCTACAAAATAGCTTGGACAACAATAGCCTCTCATTTAATAATTTTCTAAAAGAGTTTGCAAAATTCTAGAAGAAAACATCCCCTTTAACAATTTTGTCTTCTTTATTAAACAGAAGAAGAAGGAGATTCATCATTTTGGCCCCTCTTGATGGTATTCCATTTCCCTTCCTCTGTCGTTAGGTTTACCCATCCAAATGCATTCTTTTTTATTTTTCCACCTAAGGTTTCAATTCCTTTGTCAATTTTAACTCCTTTGACAATTTGTTTCCCTTCTTCGCTATTAAATTTCAACGACCAACTATCCTTTTGTGCCACTTGTGGGTTTTGATCCCATTTCTCAATTTAAACTTCCTTCTTTTTTAACCATTGGTCTATCTTTCATGGTCATTCGATGGTATTTTAAGTCATGTAAGGTCCTTGTATGTTAGTACATAAATAATTGATCGTACAGGTTAAATTTAATATCAAATCAACTATTCAATCAAACCTTTCCACAATTTGAATTACACTCTACTTTTCAAGTGGGAGGTTTCATTTAGAAATTGGGGTTGATCACCGAATTATGCCAAGGTACTAGATGAGAAGGTGAAAGGAGGTATCAATTTGAGAATTGGGGCCTATTTTTCAAATAAGATCGAGAAAAGGTTTTGGCATGTCTTAATCAAGTTCAAAAGAAGATATGCAATAATTAGAAAAAAAATTAATATTTAAAAGAGTTCAAACTTGAGGGGATAACCAAATAGTTCGTAGATATTGATAGGATGACTAAATTTAAATATTGATCTTGGTCTCAAAATTGGGCCCCATTCACACATAAGTTGGAGGAGGCAGATCTTGATTTATCAATCTAGGCCAATCTCAAAATTGGGACAATGAAATAGGAAATAAAATGAAAAGACGGTCCAATTTGGAGATCATGGCCAATCAAAAAATCAATCTGATCATGATTTGAGGAAATATTTAAAATTTTGAGAGGAGTGTTCAAAGTTTGAACACTATATCAAATTTCAAACAAAGTACTTGAAATATTTAAAAACATTTGAACTGTGTCCAAGGTTTCTTGAATGAAGACGAGAACTCAAAGAAAAAATAATTCAAACTGAAAATAGAAAGGCTATAGGAAGAATATATAAAACAAGAACTCAAACCTTAAAATAAATACTTGAATTTGAAGCTAAATAAATGGGTCCCATGAAATATCCCATCAAGCTGTTAGCTTAACAAAAAAAAAATCTTATACTAACAATCCCTAAAACTAAGCAATGAGCTAGAAGCACATTACTAGAAACACAATATAAGAACATAGACCACAA
>JASDQU011404427.1:1776-41050 GCA_032191745.1 Picea mariana
TTGTTTAAAAAAAGGAAAGATTGTAATGGAAGAGGCTTTTTTTGACCAAGGGTAGATTGTAATAGAGAAAGTTCTTTTTAGCCAAGATTAGTACAAAGCGAATTGAAGACTCCATAATCTGTCAAGATTGAGTTATGTGTTTTTCCTCTGTATTTCATACTTCATGTCATTTTTTACATATATGTCTTTGATGAATGTTTTAGCTGCAATTTAGTATAACTTCTACTGTGGTGATCAAGTTCTAGGTATCTAGTTATTTATAGTTTTTCCTTTGTATCGGCTACTAGCAGGTACAAGACCTATGAATTACTTAGATCTCTAAAATTGATGCCCCACATTGTTGACAGCTCTTTGTTTTCACTCTCGGTTTCAAGATTTTAAACTCAGTTACGGAAAACGACCTTCGATTTCGTTAAACCCTTCGATTGGCGTCACTGAATTTTCCCCGTATAATCTAAAGTTGAAATAAGCACTTTAAAACATCAACCTTCTTTTAAAGCTCTATTCTCCCCATGACTATACCCGTCACAAGACAGCCCAACATCGAACCCGGTCTATCGGATCAAACCAGCATCACTTTGAATATTTTCGATTCCATACCTAAAACCGCCACCACCCGGACAGAGCTCGAACGTTCATGGGCTGCCATTAAGCGGGATATCAACATTCAAGGATATTTGGAAGCTAGACAAAGACAACTCAGAGATCAGCCATAGCTTCATCCCCCGAAGTTGTTTCTTCCCCTTCCTTTTCTTTCACACTTTTTAGATGCTTAGACTCTACATTTTATAGCCTTAAGTGTAGAATCAGGAACAACACTTCACATAAAATGTCTTAAGACTAGCTTCAAAATGACAAAAAACCATTAACCATTAAAGTCATATTATTAGCATTTTGATAGAAGCACATAAGACAAACTATAGTTCATCCTTTACAATTGCTTTATGAGATTTCAATTTTGCATTAAATGGCTGTAAATTACTTTAATAACAACAAGAAGTAGGTTAGTAGATCAAGCTATTCTAGGGTTAGAAAGTGTTAGTAGATTGTTTGAAGAATAGGTTTTGAAGGTTGTTTGATCAAAATACTCAAAGGAGGTCTTAAACTAGTGCTTATCTTAAGGAAAATGGAGTCAATAAAGTGGCTGCAAATGTTGAAGGAGTAGAATGATAATGGGAGAGCCAAAGACAAGAGAAGTTGATGAATGAAGTGTTGGTAAGCCAAGGCTACAACCACCAAACCCTACGGGAAAGTGACTACTAAGGTGTAGGTAACCCTAGGTCTTAGTAGATTTTCCTCCCTCTTTAACTCAAAGAATGAAGCAAGTGACAGCTAAGATGAAGCAACAAGTGTTAGGGTGTTGCAATGGCAAGGCCCTAGCAATGGCTTCAAGAAAAAAAAAATGGCTACTTGGCACAATCTAGTAGGTGGATAGAAAATTGGGATAAGGACAATAACATGTGCTTGATCTCCTAGGGTTTAGGCTAGCAATTTCATAATCTTTAGAAAAATGCAAAGTAAAGATACTATAACCATTCAAAAGAAAGAAGAATTGCAGAATTTTACTTACATTCACCAAGAATAATCTAGCACATCACCTAGTTGTAGACTTTCCACCAAGAAAATGCCCAAAAACACCAAAAATAACTTTCCTTCAACAAGTGCGCATTAAATTTCAGTCATAAAACCCTAATTAGGGTGCAAATTTCAAACCTCACAAGTGTGAGTGAAAGATGATGGAAATTAGGAGGATTTTCTATACAATACTAATGACCAGAGTTAGGTCGAAAAGGCTGACATGGCCAGTTACAAATAATATCCAGTTTTTACAGTAAATGTCATAATTAAACCCTAAAACAAGTTGTTAAGGTGACTTCATTCCCTTTTAGGGTGACGTTAGGCCCTTTTTGGGCAACGTTGGCCCCTGAAGAAAAACGTTAGGCCTTCTTGGGCCTCAGGAACTTGCCACACATGCCACTTGGCACACAACTGCCTCCAAAACATCCCAAAACGTTGGATGATGTCATGGTTGACCCGGGTGACGTCATGGGCCTTCCAAGGCCTACATCATGGTGGAAAGGGAACAACCCCCTAGGTCAAGGCCTGCTAGGCTGCCCTTGGTGAAATGTCCTCTTCTCTCTCTGGTGCAATCATTTGATCTGTCTCTACCCCTTGCTGGGGTCTCAACATGCATTTGGTGGGATTTTATCCCCATGGAGGTCCGAGCTAATCATCTCCACATGTGTACCTGTCCATCGGTACTTGCCCATCAGGTGTGGCCTTGCAACATCAACAGATATGCCCTCAATGGGCTCATAATTCACAGGGATCATAGCAATGTCAGTCACATCTAATCATCAAGTTATTAAACATGTGCATAAAACCCCCTTTACTCGGACAAGTGCTCAAAGACATTATGCTAATCTGCAAGCCAAGTTTGGAGGGAACGCTAGGATGTCCTATTGGGCTAATGCTCATTGGATGTGGGATGTTCTCGGGAGAAGTCAAATCTAGGCCTTATGAGTGGATGAGGTGGTAAGGGATGTTTGGGCAATGGGTGTAATGATAGCAGGGAAATGTATGGCTTACCTGTGGGTGCCTCTGAAGAGGGTGAGCTGCACCTTGTCATGAATGCAAATGTTTCCAAGCCCATTCATGCCTTTTATCTTTTATTCTTAGTGCTTTTTCTTTCAAGAGGCTAGTTAGGGGACACTGCCTTGGTGTGGTGACCAGTGGTGGCAATGTTACCCACAAGCATTTTACAGAAATGAGAAGGATGGCTCGTGATGAGTCCAGTTGTCGGTAGTGTCATACCGCTACATGCCCATGGACCTAATAGGCTGGCTCGTGATGAGACCCCCCATCCTCCAACTAGGTCTTGATTTTTTTATTTTTTTTATGGGTCCCTCTGTTTCTTGCTGAGAAGCTTTTTATTGCTTTCTCAGGGATCCCTGGGCGAAGCATCTCAAGGTTTCATTCTTTTTCCAACTACTTTTACCCTCTTGGTCTTTAGCCCCTTCTTCCCACAAGGTAAGGTACAACCCTTAGATATTTGGCCAACCCAATGCTCGGACCAGTGTAATGGGATGTATGAGCGGGAAAAAGATGAAAAATTGGTAACTATGATGGGAGTGGACGATGTCCTTTCATGAATCCCCCTAGTGGCAACTCAAATCCTATGGGTACCAACTTACTAGGGCATCCTATCAATCCCCCCAAGTGTGGTCAAGTGGAAAATCATAAGATCCAAGCACACGTTAGAAGCAAAAAGAATTAAATGCACATATTGAAAGGTTTTGAGGATCAGAGTGACACATACCATGATACCCAGACTCATTACCTCATGGAGCAAGATCCATTTCTGCTGCAGGACCAAGCCGAGGTGATGGATGTTGTTGCTGCTGACAAAGTGGAGTCGCTGAAGGATGAAAGGATGCGCCCTCTAGGGCCACGCTCAAGTCGATATGGCTCTCGATACTCCATGTCTAGGACCTGTGGGCCTCGAGACATAATCTCCTTAGTTATCCCTAGGTTAGGGGGTAACGGGACCTAAAATTCTACTTTATCCAGATGATGTCAAATGAGGTTGGAACCACTCTCAAACATCCTGAAACAAATGTTAAAAATTTAAGTAAAAGGATGACATCCTTTTACTTTAAGAATTTAATATTACCATTAATTACTAGGGTAGATGAAATGGAGGGCGTGGGGACCTTTCTAAATAGCATTAGAAGGGAAAAATAACCCTTAGCTACACACCAAAACACCTCAGAGCTCCAACTTGCATGAGAAAACATGATCTTGGGTCTTTTTCTGTGCATGACAAGTGTCCTGAAATTAGGACACGTGTCCACTCGAATCCGTGTCCCCACATGGGATTCGTGACACGAGGGGGATGGGAGGCGTGTCCCGTTTCATAAGGAAGCACCTATATTACATGAATTTCTAGGATGGGATTGGAACAAGTTATGGGTGCAGCCAAAAGTTACCCTCCAAATTTCTAGGGGCCAACAAAAAATATTAAAAAGATTTATAAATTTTAAAAAAATTCTAAGAAATGACAAAATATTAGAAAGTCCCTGAAAAACTACCATGGAATTTTAAAAATCAAGTACGATATATCATACATCCCATCGTTTATTCAAACACCAAAATCTAAAATGCTAATCTATCTAATACAAGTGAGCAAATACATAATCCAAAATGGCAAAATGCCTAAAATATTATATTCTCCAAACTGGCTCTCCACTTCAAGTCTCCACTGCACATGATTGAATCTCCAATACAACACTATCCATAGATTGAGAATGAATCATATGAATGCTCCAAAGACTAAAATATTGTATTCTCCAAACTGGCTCTCCACTTCAAGTCTCCACTGCACATGATTGAATCCCCAATACAACACTATCCATAGATTGAGAATGACTCATATGAATGCTCCAAAGACTAAAATATTATATTCTCCAAACTGGCTCTCCACTGCACATGATTGAATCTCCAATACAACACTATCCATAGATTGAGAATTACTCATATGAATACTCCAAATACCAAATAATGAGTACATATAGCTTGCTAGTTTGTTTATGTGCTTAGTAGACCAACTACAACTCTCTTCTTGCCTCCAAACATGTCAAATGGTTTAAAAAATGACAGGAAGGCATTTTTCTATTGTTGGGCTGAGTTAGTTTTTTTTTTTTTATTCTTTTTTTCCTTCATTTTCCAAGTTGGCCCAAAAGGGCCACCCTCGGCCAAGTAGGTGCCAAAACAAGCATGTTATAGGCCTGTTGAGGCCCAATAGGCCAAGGGATACCCAGATGTCCATTATTCTGGTAGGGGATCCCTGAATTGGGGATGCCGCCAGTGCCCACATTCTTGAAGCCATTACAGAGGTTGTGCATGGAATAACTATCCTAGTGTCTCTATAGGTCAATGAGCAGTATAAATATCCATTTATTTTTTCAATATTTACTTTTTGATGTGTAGATTATACTATTCTAAGATGAAAAAATCCTAAATTATTATCCTTCTCACTTTGGTTTTCCTTATTGTTATTTTTGCTTTTTCAGTGGATTGAAAGAATAATAAATTTGACATGGATCCTATTGCCGTCCTTATGCACACTTGCAAACGTGAGCTAAGTCCTGCTCATTTAGTGTGTCGGAGGCACAATGCCTAGGTTCAAAGCCCATGCTGTCACTTTGACTTGAACCTCTTCTGTCTAGGCTAAATCCTAGGGAAGCCAAAGGGGGTAGACCCTAGTTACTATATGAGATTTACAATTAAGTGTTCTAGGAGTTGATTTTAATTAGTTAAAAGGTTAAGGGAAATCTAACTTAAGATGTCAATCAACAAATGCAAGATGCAACTATCTAAGTATGAGAGTCAGACCTTTTCCTAGGGAAACTAAGACTAGTGCCTAAGATTGAGTAATGAGGTCAACTAAGTTAGGGGGATGTTCATTACAAGATAATTACAAGTCATAAAAGATTACAAAAATATAGATACAATTAGGTACAAAAAAATATATCAGATACAAAGCTACCTTAAACTGGATACAAGATATACAAAAGAATGCTTAAGATGTACAGATTAAGACTAAGCTAAATACACGATATACAATATACTAACACGTTTACTCGCATGTGCAAGAATTAAAGATACTCAAGATAAATAAATCATCAATACATGAAGCCAAGCATGCTCACAACAAATAGAGTTCTCTTGGACTGCTTTTCAATGTCTAAGAGATGCAAAACACTCAAGACCCAATCAAGAGAATTTCTCCAAGTGGATGCGCACTTCTTGAAGGATCACACCATAGATATAGGAACAAAATAGATGAAATCTTGCAAATGTAAAGTAAGTTCTGGATGACAAAGATATAACCACTTAAATATTTATTCTATAACAAGTAAATTAACTTGCATATGAATGTAGATTGAAAGACAATGAGACTAATGAGCTTGCAAGTGTGTAACTGTATTGCTGATGTCGTAGATTGAAAATTAAATTAAGTGATTAAGTGTGAGATTAATTTTAGCCCTATCTAGGTGTCAACCCAAAAACTCTCCTCCCCCTATTACCAAGTGGTTGTTGGATGCTCAAGAAGTGAGGCAACGAGGCCTACCCTAGCTTCACAAGTCAACCCTAAGGCCGAGTACTCCGGAAAACTTTCCGTGACTTTCCTCAAAACCCCAGTTTTTAAATGGCGAAGATGGCGAGTTATGGTGTCCTATTAAGTCTAATTAGTTTATTTTAGACCTATGAGATAAATATTGCGAAGTGTGATTGAGTGCTTGTAGCTTGCTCAACAAAGGATTGCCAAAATACTGAAACTGAAAGATAAGCAAGTTGATGCCTTTAAACGATGAATTTGCAAATTTAGTTCTTAAGTTGTTTGAATTATTGCATGTAAATGTAAGAACTAAAATGCTTGTGAAACTGAGATCTGAAAATGATGTAGGTTGAGGCCTTTAAATAAATGGAATGCAAGTTAAAATTTAGTATCTGGAAAAGGCCTTGGGGACCCAAACCAGAATTAACGATTGAGTTCTTAGTTTATTAGATTGCACATGTAAGATATAAGAACTAAAACTAACTTGCAGAATTGTAAAAGATTGATTAATTGAGCCCTTTAAGATATCGATGTTTGCACGCATGTGTTATGATAAAATGCTGCAACAGAAAGTGACATGCATGCAAAGTAAATCACGAAAGCAAATATCAACTACACCTCCACTGGCTCTAATCTAGCAATTAAGTGTGAGATCTACTCTAGATTATTTTTAGTTAGGCATGCATGTAGAAATCATGACTAATCTAGCTAAGCTTGCAAAGTAAAGACTGAAAGGAAAGCAAGTCGCTTGGGTACAACTCCTTCAGGCTTGTGTTTACAGTATTTTAGAGTAGATCGGGAAGAAGAAAACGTTACCACAGTGAGAGGAGTTGTTGGAGGATGTGTTGTGCATGTGATTTGGGCAGCATGCCCTCTTGTCCTGGTAAGAACCTGCAAAAATCCGCAAGCTATTGCTTGCTGATTTGAGCTGCAACCCACTCAAAAAGTTATGAAATTTCTGTTTTTAGACAGAAATTTCTTACATATGTAAACCAGAAAATTATATGATTCAAATCGACCTATTTAAGCATATTAGCTATTAAAATCAGAAATGGAAAAGCATGAAGATAATCAGAAAATGTTTGGAGTGTAAATGAGAAGTAAGGGTAAATCCGTGCTTGGATCTATCCCAATATCTTCTCCTTGAAGTAACCTGCAAGTCTTAGACAAAACGTGAGATAAAATAGATAACAATTGCACACACTAATAACATAAACTAGTTTCTATCATTAGTGAATGCATATCATATAAGCTAGCAATTATACAATCACTAAGCCTAACCAAGTAAACTAATTTACCCAACAATCTATCTACAATCACAATAATATTTAAAACAAAAACAGTTTCACCTCATGATCATGTGAAGAATCCAGACAAATCTTGAGATCCTTTAGTCCTCCAAAGCTATTTCTTTTTATTATCCAATGGGAAGAGGTTGTAGCAACTAATTGCCACAAGCTCTTCAAGAACAACACCAGTGAAGAAGTATGACAATAATGAGAGAGATAGAGAGAGTGGGATGGTGAGAAAATAGTAGCATAACAGTGCAATAATGAAAGGTGAGGAAAGAGGGAGTGAGGGGTCTCTTAAATAGCTTTGGGAGACCAAGAGACCCCTCTTGGATCTTCAACACTTGTCAAAGATCCAAAGGTGAAGACAACTCAAAGAGGAAAGCCACCAATGAGAGGAATGGATTTTAGGGTGAGGGGAAATGGAATGTAGGGAAAGAAGGAGAGTGAGGTGGCCACCAAAGGGAAAACGCATTGGTCAAGTAGAAGGCCCACGTAAAGCTTTAAGGTAAGGTTCATCTTTGAAGTTGTATGTTTCCACTTTTACATGAGATTTTATCCACCTTTCCAAGAAAAAACGTGAGTTTTCTTGAGTGGAAAGCGTGATTTAGATTTAGTATGGAGGAGTGTGGATGGCACACGCCCAAATGGCATGTGAGAGGTGGAAGGGAGAAACTCATGCTTTCAATCAAATCCAATTCCAAATCAAACAAAAATTTTCCACGTTTAAAAGGGAAGGTGGACGTACTTGTTAATAAGGACGTAAGCTTCAACAGAAAAATCGTGAGGATGGATGGGGAGGCGTGTGGGAGGAGTTTGGAGTCCACACTCCAAAGAGTGAAGTGATTGGGTGAGGAGGATCATACAAGAGAAGGAAGGGACCCACGATTATGAATTAAGGGAGTTTCTAGACTTATGTGGGAGTGGGGACGCATATCTAAAAGAAATGTGTGAGTTTGATGAGGTATGTCTGAGCTTACGTCAGGGAAAGGCGAGGGTGAGGAGGAGTGTGTAGAGCACACTCCTCATTTGGACGTGAATGGATAATGAGGGACCCACAACTTATTAATACTTGAGTTTCTAAGTTAAAAAGAAGGGGGACGTATTCCTCATACGGGGTTTTAAATAAAAAGGTAAGTAATAATTAAAAGAGTGGGTAAAGGGTAGGTAAAGGGTTAGAATGGGTAGGAAAGGTATGGTGGGGTACCTCTCATCATTATTTTCCACTTACTTCACCTAACTTGACTCATTATTACAAAATTGGCATTTGCTCATGTCCTAGGTTTGACAATTAAAATCGTCGTTTTCCAAAAAAACTCCTAAGTGAACAAACAACCTAGAAAAACTTGTTCGACTGAGTTGAAACTTGGTCCATGGGTTTAAGGGGTCTCATTATCTTTCTTTTGAGTACAAATACCCCTATCAAAAATCCCAATACCTAAGTTTTACATTAAATACCCAGAATTAATTAATTAATTAATTTCGAAACTTAAAAAAAACCTGGCTAAACTTGACGGAATTCCGCGAAATTTCACGTGTTTTTTTACATGGTCATTTACAACATTCCTAAACACTAGCTACCTAGGAATGACTTCATTAGAATTCCTTTCACCATTTTGGAGGATTTATTGGGTGGGAGTGAAAAACTCAAGGGAGATTAACCCGGTTGGTTAGGCCACATTAACCTCCTGAGGATAAAAAACACTCAGTGAAAGGAACTCTCCTAATGAAGAAACCCTAAGGCAACTGACCTAATATGATCCATGTAGACCTATTACATTATAAACCCGCGTAGGGGTGCGGTAATCCTGCTTACAAAACTGTGTGTTGGAGCAAAAAAAATTACCCTGTAGAACCAAAAAGTCTTCGACATGTTTGCATCTGTTGATGCATATCTTCATGGTACATGGAGTTGACCCCCTAGTTGAAGAGGCAATCAACAGAGCCTATCGATGTTTTCCAGTATATTCCTATGACGACTTGTATCAATTGGCACAATTTTTTAACCATCTAAGCTGCATTTATGTTCATTGTGTCTTTCCTCAATGTGACAAACTGTGGCAATACTGTGCTTACGATATCATATTTTAATTTGGTGGATAAATAGTTGGAGTTACTTTCTCATTCTATATGAAGCATCTTAAACAACCTTAGGCTTCTTATATTTTCTCTGTTTACCCACTCATGGTAGTTTTTGATGCTGACAGTTTTTATCACTTCCAGTAGATCATGGAAACTTAGTGGCTTTGGCTCTGTGATTGCAATCGACCAGGTTTTAAGAGACACAAGTACATTTCAGGATTTTCATTTGTTTTCCAAGATGATCTGGTTCGAATACCCATGGATTAGTTGTTTGCTCACTAGCTTTATAAAGCTCAGGAAACACTAGTTTTCTCGAAGCTTCTCGCTCGTATCTTTCGTCAAAAGGTGTTATTCTCTAATGTTTGTTCATCGGGTTTCCTGCTAAACCGGGAAAACATTCAAAGATCCGTCCTACATTCATTCGTGAAGGTACCCCTAATGGATTCAATACCATATCAACTGGTATTCCATTTTGCAAATAGGGCATATCTTGTCTGGGCAAAACTATTGAAATAATACCTTTATTACCATGCCTTCCAGCTACTTTATCACCCACTTGTATCTTACGTTTTTGTGATATATATACGTGGACTGTTTCCTCATTATCACCGGAATTATCTACTCTATTGATCCATCTCACATCAATAACTCAACCTCTTCCACCTATAGGTGTTCTGAGACAATTTTCTCTCGCAGTGGATACCTCAATACCAAATATGGTTTGTAATAATCTTTCTTCCGGGGCACATAATGATTCTTCTGTTGTTTGAGGCGTTAATTTACCTACCAAAACATCACCTGTTTCTATCCAAGGTACATTTTTTACTCTGATAGGTTTATTTGAAGTAATAAATATAATGACATTCCTTAAATATCATTGTAAATATGAAGAGTCGTAGGTGATAGGAAGAGTCTCCCGTTAAGGGAGGACCAAAGGTCATTTGATTTGTATTTATAATTGTTTCACATTAATGCAAGCATCAAGTGTGGAGTTAGATTTGTTTCCCATACCTGGCCTATCAAAAATTCATAACAGATTTCAAAACTAAATTTTGCCTCTTGAACTATGCTGAGCTTGGTTGTAGCTTTGTTGAATGTATGGGAGACTCTCATCACATGTTTGGCGATGCTACTGGACTATCACAGGCTACGAGGAAGTAGCAGACTACTGTCATATGTGCAATATGTTTGATTTTACAGAATATCTTAACAATGGAGAGAGCTCTCTTTTGATTATAAAATTTGATGCTCCTCTCGTGCTTTTGGATCTATGATCAAGTCCTTTTGTCTTCAATCTTGCAAAGACACATGAAAATGTTTTCAAACAAAGATAGGAGATTCTTAGAAGAGTTGCAGACCACACATAATTTTTCATTTGTTGTTCTAGTGCCTATTGTATGTTATCCAAATTGTGAGTGTTATCTGAGGTTGGAACTGCTAATGAGACCTGCTTATGGAAACATAGGAGGCTGCTATCCAGTGTTCTCAAAATATTTTTTCCAATATACCAGTATGCCTCCACACAAAGCTTGGAATTTCATTCTCAGAAACTTGCTAGCACAATAATGGATTAATGGCATTGGGTATTAGCTATCGTTCTAACACGCTCTCCTTTGTAAATTTCCCAGTGGGAAATTCAGTAAGAAATGGGTTCTCAACTTCTCATTCACAATTAACTGTTAAACTTTTTTCTCTAATTGGAAAAGATCCTTGCAAATACCTACTTAATAAACTATTGTTAAAACTTACATAACAGAGTAATGTACTTTATCTTGTTTGAACTGACTTCAAGGATGATAATTAGGAATTTCTTTCTTAGAGATTCAGATGAACAAACTTGTTGTGGTTTTCTTTTTACTTTGCAGACCTCTATGGAACAGACGAAGATCATGGGACCTGTTATTGCTCAATTTGTACTTATTACAAGGGAAAAGGTTAAAGGAAGGAAAATTGGCGTAACATGAGGTTATCCTATCACTGTCACCTCAACGGGATGCCTCTTTCTATTTAGGGTTGATGGCCCAGGGGAGACGTCCCCGATGACCTGGGGTTTTGAGAAGGCAAAGGTTAAAATGTCTATAAAAGTATCCTCTCTCACAAGTCACATTGATCAGAAAGTCCCAGGGTTTTACCCAATGAAGTAATGAAGTATTCAGATGTACCTTCCCAAAACAAAGCAAGAAGAAAATATAATTACTCAATAATAGCAAAGTAATAACATTTGTCAGGAGCTCATTAGGCAATGTATTAATCAACTTTTCAAATTGCTTTTAGGTGCTTTTAGTGCTGCAATAGGTGTCTGTAGCTTACTTTTGTAACAACACCAAATAGGTTAGTAGATTAGTCTATTCTAGGGTTAGGAATAGTTAGTAGAGAGCTTAAGGTAATAGTTTTGAGGGTGGCTTTCATCAATCACTCAATTGTAAGGCTTAGATCAATGCTTTTTAGGGTAAATGGAGTCTCTTTTGGGAGCGACAATATTGAAGGAACAAATTGATAATAAGAGAGATAGATACAAGAAGGTTAATGGTTGAAGTGTTGGTAGCCCAAGGCTTCAATCACTAGACCTTAAGGGGAAAATGGCCACTAGGAAGTAGGTAACCCTAGGCCCTAGTGGTTTTCCTCCTTCTTTAACTCAAATATGAAAAAGATGGTGGCTAGATGAAACAAAAGGTGCTAGGGTGTTGCAATGGCAAGGCCTTTAGCAAAAGGCTTCAAGAAAATTGGTTTTCTAGCATAATCTAGTAGGTGAAAGTTATTAAGGAAAGAACAATAACATGTGCTTTAGCCTCCTAGGGTTTCAAGCTAGAAATTTCATAATCTTAGAATAAATGCAATATAAATACAACCATAACCATTCAATGAAGAAAAATTGCAGAAAATTTACTTACGTTCACCAAGTATCATCTAGCAAATAGCCTAGTTGAACACTTCCACCAAGAAAAATGATAAAATACTCCAAATTAGCCTCCTTCAAGAAGTGTGCACTAAATTTAAGCCAAGAAACCCTAATTAGGGTGCAAATTTCAAACCTCACTTAAGTGTGAGTGAAAGATGATGAAAATAAGAGTGATTTTTCCCTTATTTATACAGTTACAATGACCAGAATTAAGTCAAAAAGGCTGACATGGCTAGTTTACATGTAATATCCATTTTTTACACAAAAATGACAATGTAAACCCTAAATCAAGCAGAATATCACATCACATATTCCATATTGTGAAACATTGGCCTCCAGGAACAAAACGTTAGGCCTCCCAAGGCCTCTGGATCAAACCACACATGCCACTTGGCACATAATTGCCTCCAAAGTGTCCATCAAATGCTGGTGACGTCAAGGGTCGCCGAGGTGATGTCAAGGGTCACAGAGGTGACGTCATGGGCCTTTCAAGACCAACATCATAGTAGGAGGGAAAGACCCCTTAGGTCTAGGCCTGCTAGGCTGTCTCTGGTGGAATGCCCTCTCTCTCTAGTGCAAGCCTCTGTCCTGTCTCTGCCCCTGGCTGGGGTCTCAGCATCCATCTAGTGGGATTTTAGCCCTATGGAGGTTCGAACTAATCATCTCTTCATGTGTACTCGTCCGTTGGGTGTGGCCATGCAACAACAACAAGTACGCCCTCCATGGGCTCATAAGTCACAAGGATCATAGCAATGTCAATCACATATAATAATCAAGTTATTTAAACATGTGCATAAAACCCCCCTTTCCTAAACAAGTGCTCAAAGACGTTATGATATTCTACAAGACAAGTTTGGAGAGGACGTCAAGGGGTCCTAATGGGCTAATTTTCATTCGACGTGGGATGTTTCTAGGTGAAGACAAATCCAGGCCATGTAAGTGGATGAAGTGATGAGGGATGTTTGAGTAATGGGTGCAGTGATGATAGGGGAATGCATGGCTTACATGTGGGTGCCTTTGAAGAGGGTGAGCTACACCTTGTCATGGATGCAAGTGTTTCCAAGCCCATTCAATGCCTTTTATCTTTTATCTTATTTTTTTTCTCTCAAGAGACTAGTTAGGGGACACTACCCTGGTCTGGTGACTAGTGGTGACAATGTTACCCACAAGCATTTCACGGAGATGAGAAGGTTGTCTCGTGATGAGACCCCCTTTCTCTTGGCTATGCCACCAAGAGCCAGTACCCTGGCATGGTGACCAGATGAATGATAGTGTCATATCGCTACATGCCCATGGACCTAATTGGCTGGCTCGTGATGAGACCCCTATCCTCCAACTAGGTCTTGATCTTATTATTTTATGGGTCCCTCTGTTTCTTGCTGAGAAGCCTTTTATTGCTTTCTCGGTGATCCCTGGGCGAAGCATCTGAAGGTTTTGTTCTTTTGGCTTTTACCTTTTTCCAGCTACTTTTACCCTCTGGGCCTTTAGCCCCTTCTTCCCACAAGGTAAGGTACAACCCTTTTCTAGCTTGGCAAACCCAATGCCCGAACCAATGTAGGGGATGGATGAGAGAGAAAAAGATGAAAAGTGATAAGTATGGTGGGAATGGACGATAACCTTTCATGAACTCACCTAGTGGAAACTCAAACCCTATGGGAACCAACTTGCTAGGGCATCCTGTCATTCCCCCTAGCTGTGGACAAGTGGAAAGGCATAAGGTGCAAGCACATGTCAAAAGTAAAAGAATTAAATGCACATATTCAAATGTTTTGATAATCAGAGTGACACATACCATGATGCCCAGACTCATTACCTCATGGAGCAAGATCCACTGCTGCTAAAGGACCAGGCCGATGGGATGGATGCTACTGCTGACAAGGTGGAGGCACTGAAGAAGAAAGATGAGCTCTCCAGGGCCAGACTCAAGTCAATATGGCTCTCGGTACTCCATGTCTAGGATCTGTGAGCCTCGAGACATAATCTTCTTAGTTATCCCTAGGCTAGGGGATAACATCTGGCTCCCACTCGGGGACATGTGCTCACCATAGAGTGCATGAGAACCTTATCATATCTGGCATGACCTGTGACCTGCTTGATTTCAACAAAAATCATTAGTAATCATTTGGGGTGGTGATGTCACCCCTGACTCATATATGGTACAAAAAATGAAAGTAAGCAAACATATATACAAATGGAAATACAACTACTCTAGCATGAAATGCAGATGGTATATACAATGAATGAAAATGCCTACCTACTTACCTCTACTTACCTGTTGGTTGAATGCTAGGTGTAGTCAAATATCAAGTGAAACCATCCTAGCAATGTCTCATAATACATGCCTTTGTGCTTCATCATAAACCAAAGCAGTGATAAGTTAAGCACAAAAACAACATGAGTTAGAAAATGTATTGTATCATTGGAAATCGTAAGTTCTAGCTCATGGAGGCGGGTGGGAGGGAAAAAATGGTGCCAAGTCAGACTCTCAGGAAAGTGCTTAATCCATCTCAGAAAGGGATCGTGAAAAGTCAAAGGTTTAAAAGACTGACTTAAAGAGTCTGAAAGCTGGCTACCTCAGACGTCTTCACAATCTGAGGACTGGGAAGGGATTAGCAAGAACTGAAAGGATGAGCGACAATTCCTTAAGGGGAAGTTGGAAGACTGTGATAATAAGCTTCTTTTTAAGGTACCCAACCTTCCCTCCAAAACCAAAAGGAGGCTTTGTCCTATAGAAGACTTGGGATAAGGGACATGTTTCCAAACCATACCCTTAGTGACATATTGAGGTAAAGTAATCAAAGGGAGGTAGAAAATATCATCACAAGTATTCTGCTTTAGGCAAGCAACTTCCTCACTCTCATCAGGATCTGAGAAAAACAATGGCTGATAATTTTCTTCATAGAATAAATCTGAATGCTCAGAGTACTCATCAAAATCCTCGAGGTATGACCGAAAATCATCAGGAGAATATAGGACTAGGTCATCCCTGGGTGTTTGGAAAGTATCTGTAATTATATCATCTCCTAGTTTCCAACTATCAAAATTAGTGACCTCATATGATGGTTTCAAAGGCAACTTCTGGAAATGACCTTCAGTGTCGTAAATGGGGTCCTTATTAGAACCAATCACATCCCACTTACACCTTCCAACACGTATGAACTCATCAATATTATTAATTATGTCACTATCTGTATCATAACATGAAGGATTTAAAGCTTTCAAGGGCTCATCTAGCTCCTCTTCACTTTCCAAATCATAAAGTAAAGAATCATCAAAATTTTGGAAAGGAAGGTGTTGATCGCCTATTCAACACCATGTACCATGAATATATGCATCATCGGATGCAAACATGTCGAAGACTGTTTGGTTCTACAGGGCATTTTTTGCTCCAGCACACAGTTTTGTAAACGAAATTTCTGCACTGCTGCGTGGGGTTATAATGTAATAAGTATTCTGGGTCATAGTTAGGTCAGTTGCCTTAGGATTTCTTCATTAGAATAGTTCCTTTCGCTGATTGTTTTTTATCCTCAGGTTATTAATTTGGCCTAACCAACCTTATTAATTTCTCTTGAGTTTTTCACTCCCACCAGCAATAAATCCTCCAAAGTGGTGAAAGGCATTCTAATGAAGTCATCCTCTGGTAGCTAGTGTTTAGGAACGATGTAAATGACCATGTAAGACAACACAAAAAGTTTCGTGATTTTTACTCGAGTCTAGATATGTTTTTTTTAATTAATTAAAATTTCCTAAGGCTGGAAATTTAATTAATTAATTCTGATGAAAAATTGTAAAAGCTAGGTCCTTGGGCTTTTGATAGGGGTATTTGTACTCAAAAGAAATGGAGTGAGACCCACTACGCCCTTGGACCAAGTTTCAACTCAATCAGACAAGTTTTGTTCGGGTTTTGTCCACATAGGAGTCTTAGAGAGATAAAAACAATTTTAATTGCTAAACCCAAGACATGGGAAAATGTCAATTTTGTAATAAATGATCAAATAAGGTAAATTAAAGGTGAAAAATGGTTGAGAGAGACTCCCTAACCTACCCAAACCCATTTTCCTAACCTTTACCCACTTCCTAACTCACTCATTAATTAAAACCCCTTGGGACTTGCGCCCCCTCTCGGGGAATGCGTCCCCCTCCCACGTGTGATCTAATAAATCATTTCTAAATGGTTATGGGCCCCTCCTCATGAGGTGCACCCCTCCTCCACCTTCCACTTCCCACCTTGGCTTGTGGCTAACACATGCCAACACACTCCCTCACTTAGCTCACGTCTTTACCTTGGAAGTGCGCCATCACTCTCCATGAAAGTGGAAACATCAATGAAAACAAGGAAACTCACTTTCAAAGCAAGGCAAGTGCTTTTCCTTCAACCAATGTGTCCCTCTTGCCTTGACACTTTACACTCCACCTCACCCAACATTCCATTCTCCTCAAACCTAAAAGCTCATGCGCCTTCTTTCCTTGAGCTCATCTTCCCTTGGATTTTTGACAAGTGTTGAAGATCCAAGAGGGGTCTCTTTGGCCTCTCAAGCTATAAAAGAGACCTCTCACTCCCTCATTCATTACCATTCTTCAGAGTATTTTTATGCTACTATTTTCTTACCATCTCACTCTCTCTCTCTCTCTCTCTCATTATTGTTCATCTTGCTTCACTACATTTGTTCTTGAAGAGCTTGGAGCAACTTTGTTGCTACAACCTCTTCCCTTTGGAAATAAAAAGAGATTTGGAGGAATCGTGGAGTACGGGACTTGGTCTTTGTGTTCTTATCTATTGTGAGGTGAAATCATTCTTTGAATCTTTTGTGAATTGTTCAATAGTTGCTTGGGTAAATTAGTTTACTAGGCTAGGTGAAGCAATAGTGTAGTTGCTCATCTATATGTTTTGTATATGCTAATAATATAAACTTTGTTGTATTATTTGTGCATGCAAGATATTATCTATTGTTTTATCTCACATTTGGCTCAAGGTTTGCAGGTTTCCTCAAGAGAATCTTTGGGATAGATTGAAGCAGGAATCTACCTTCACTGCTCATAAAAACTTCAGAAGCTTCTATATTTCCATTTCATTTTCTGTCAATTATTCATTTCAGATTTTGGTGGCTAACAATCTTAGATAGGTCAACATAATCAATTAAATTTTCTGGTTTTTACATGTGGGGAATTTCTATTGAAAAACATGAATTTTCGTAACTTTGTTTGAGTGTGTTGCAACAAAATCAACAAGCAATAGCTTGCTGATTTTTGCAGGTTCTCGCCAGGTTAAGGGTGCATGCTGCACGATTTCAAGCACAACACACATCCAAATACCTCCTTTCAAAAGTGGTAACCTTTCTCTTCTTGTTCTTTCAATCCAAAACGTTGTAAGCAAGCCCAAAGGAGTGTACCCAAGAGGCTTGCATTCTCCATTTCAGTTTTTCTTTCCAAGTTTTAGATTAGTTTTCTTTTCTCTTTTTCTTTCATAGCTTAGCTAGTTTAGTTGTTGATATCTACATGCATGCGTAAAAGATAAAATAATCTAGAGTAGATCTCACACCTAGATGCAAGCTTAGAGCCCGTGGAGGCTTAGATTGAATCTTTAATTTTCGTCAACTCATTGCATGTAAGTCATTTACTTTTTCAGTATTTAATTCTCACACATGCATGCAAACATGGGCTTCTTAAGAGCTTAAATAATCGTTTTTCAATTCCGCAAGTTGTTTTCCAATTCTTCATAATTTACATGCAATAACTCTTAACTTAAGAATTCAACTTGCAATCTCATTATTTAAGGAGCTTCAATCTTCATAACTTTTAATTTCGGTTTTGGGTCCCCTAGGCCCTTTTTTGAGAATTAAAATTCATAGTAATACACTTTGGCACTTTTTGAGCAAGCTTTAAGCACTCAAACACATGTTAATACTTAGTCCTTAAGCTTAGAAATTTATTAGACTTAATAGGACACCTTTACCAACCATCTTCGCCATTTAAAATGGGGTCGGAGGAAGGCAACGGAAGGTGCTAGGCCGGAGACAGTCTCACAGCGCGCGGCATCCTTTTCGGGAGTACTCTGATCTTAGGACTGACCTGCGGAGCTAGGGTGGGCCTCGTTGCCTAACTTCTTGAGGACCCAACAGACACTTGGTAATTGGGGGAGGAAAGTATTGGATTGACACTTAGATAGGATTAAAACAAATCTCACATAACCACCTAACTTAATCCTTGGTCTACAACATTGGCAATTTACTTTTACACTTGTAAGCACATTGATCTCATTTCTACTTTTACATGCAAGTCCTTTTATGTGTTGTGGAATAATTATCTAAATGGTTACATCTATCATCTGGAGCACTTTACTTTTCAAGTTTTTCATCTATATTGTTGTTCCTATAATTTGTGGTGTGATCCTTCAAGAAGTTGCGCATCCATCTGGAGGCACTCTCTTGACTGGGTCTTGAGTGATTTTCGTCTTTATGCCATTGATAAGCGGTCCAATAGAGTAAGATATATTGTGAGCATGCTTGGCTTGATGTGTTGATGGTTGTATCATCTTGAGTATCTTCTTTTCCTGCACATTCAAGCAATTTGCTATTATTTGTACATCTTGTATTTATTGCATTTATCTATTGTAATCTTACATATTCTTTCTGTATTTGTATGTCTAGTTGTATCTATCTTGTTGTAACATTTGTAAACTTGTAACTATCTTGTAATGAATATCCCCTTAACTTAGTTAACCCCTTGCACAATCTTAGGCACTAGTCTTAGTTAACCTAGGAAAAGGTTTGATTGTCATCCTATATTGTTGCATCTCGCATTTGCAGCTTAACATCATAGGCTAGATTCTCCTTGACCATTTAACTAATTAAAACCAACTCCTAGAGCATTAAATTCTAAATCTCATCTAGTAACTAGGGTCTACCCCCCTGGGCTTCCCTAGGAGTTATCCTAGACGGAAGAGGTTCAAGTCAAAGTGATAGCGTGGAATTTGAACCTAGGCATTGTTCCTTCGAGGACACACTTAGTGAGTAGGATTTAGCTCACATCTGCAAGTGTGTATAAGGATGACTACATATTTGGCACCGTTGTCGAGGATAAGTCATTTATCCTTGGTCAAAATGACTTAACTTATTCTTTTAGAACTAAACAATAAAAATCTTTAGTCCCTAAAATTATTTGAACTTGCATTGGTTGATTTCGTGTGATTCTTTTCCAAGTGGTGACTCCATTGAACAAATCTGTCAGGTATATTACTAGGAGCATTGCACAAGGATTGGTTTACTCTTTTCCTGAACCCAAAAAGGTTTATAGGAGGAGATAAATCGTTTTGCCCCTAGGAGGCTACTTGAAAGTCTTGGAGAAGAAGCATTCACTGATATCCAATTCTTGTTCCAAACCAATAAACAACCAACTGTTAATAATCCCACTAATACTCCTAACGCAACCATGAGTGTGTTTTTGAGGCCTTTGAATTTTGCAGCAATCCAAGGTGCCCCACACCAAGTCCTTGAGAAGGCCATAGACAAGTTACCTACCTTTCAGGGAAACAATGCAATTAGTGCAAAGTCTCTCATCTTGAACTTCCAGATGTGTGTTGAAAGATATTGTCGGGGTCATAATGAAGAGGATGTGAAAATGACCCTTTTTGTGTATTCACTAGAAGGTGATGCTGTTGAATGGTTTACTGATTTTGATCCTGCTAAGTTTAGCACCCTTGATTCGATATTGAATGAATTTAGAAAGAGACAGGGTGATCAGAAGGAACATAGATTTCAGTTAGATGCCCTCACTTCTAGTCACAAGAAAGAGAATGAAACTGTGGAGGAGTTCAACACTAAGTTTAATAGTTTAGTGAAGAGTCTGCATGATGATATAAAACCCTCAGATGTTGCAGTCTTGATATATTATATGGAGGCTTTTGAGGGGGAGATGAGGTATGCCTTGAGGGATAAGGATCCTCAGAATTTGAAGGCAGCACTAGCCACAACTATCAAACTCAATAAGAATATGCAAGATGCTAGGAAATCTAATATTCATGGTTTCACAAGAGGTTCTTCTTCAAAGGTTTATGATGAAAAGAAGAAGAAGGGAGGAAATCTAATATTCCTGGTTTCTGCATACCGGGCCTGGTATGCAGAAAGCAAGGGAGGTCTTGATCAAACTTTTGTCAGTGAATGGATTAAAGGGTGGCAGATGGAGGACTTATGAGAAAGATGAGCAAGATGCCTCGGGTGACAAGCCTTTGGGAGCTTGAGGAAGAAAAACTCAGAAACCAAGATCCTCTTGGTCCAGAGCTTCAAGGAGCTGAGGGGTGACTCGACTGAATCCGTCAATTCCAAGTCGTTTCAGTGTTGAGAAAATCACAGAAACTGATTAGAAACAATGCAGCTATTACAATGATCCAACCTACATCATCATATAACAGCTACAACTTGACTGGATCCTCCAATTCCTAGTTGTTCTAACACAGTAAACAAAGAGATGAAAAGGAGCTGACATCCATAAAGTAAGAAGTCTCAAATGCCTTGTACATTAACTAGATCGACCAGCGCTTCATCAAAACTTTACAATCAGGAGCTTTTCTCAACCATCGATACTTACAAAATACAAAGACTAAGTCTATATACTCAGGAAAATTCACCGCACAGAGGTGTGTCCAGTCACCCAAAGCTTGGTGTCCCTTCAGTCAAACTCGTACTGATATCTTTGTTTAAGTGCCATCTTTACTACGCATGGCTCCTACAAGGAGGGTAGCTGAGCCATTAAGTGTTGGGTTAGCGTGCGTAGACTTCTCTGTTGAGTCGAGGACTTTGGCATGGCTTCTTTGAGGAAATCGATACACAGGACCTCTACGGGCAGACGGCTTGCCAGACCTTCCATCCCCTCACTTAATGAATGAAAGGAGGTTTCAACCACCCGCTCTTGCCCTTATTTACTCCAGGCGAGGAACAGTAGGGAGATCGGATCCGATGGCACCTGGAGATCGTGACGATCCCCTCTGTAACTGAACTCGGCGCCTTGGCCTTCTTTACAAAGCTCCTTCCTTTCTCCAAGTGACCACGGGCTGTGACCATGGCGCTTTCGACGTTCACGAATGGGAAGGAGCTAATCCCTGCATTTAGAAATCGCGATGAGCGAAACGCCGAGGCGGCTCAAATTGGTGCCACGCGTCCCTCTGAGATCTGACGGTCTTGAACTCACCCGACGCTACTGTGGGCCCGGGTCCGAGACTATCCCAGCATCTCGTGCATCGGAACATAATGGAGCTGCTTTTTGTGCCTTGGAGTCGCGATAGGCGAAACACCGAGATGGCTCAGTTTGTCGCCAAGTGTCCCCTTTGGATGGACAGTTGAAAGTGTTTTGTGATGTCGCAGGCCCCAGTTTCGGCGCTTTCAGCGCTGTTGGGGTTCGGGGTTTCGTGATGTTCAAAGACATAAAACTTTCACCCCACAAACTCCCGAATGTCGAAACGCCGATGCGGCCAGATCTTGACCCACGCGTCCTTAAGATGAATGGACGAGGGAGAATTCGCTACCTAAATGGAGCCACCCTCATTTACAAGCTCGCTTGAAGTGACCTGGTGCTAGGGCCATGGGCTCGGCTCCAAAGGCGCTTTCGGCACTTCACCGATCGGCGATTTCAACTGCGATGAATGGGAGGATCCTCGTTTCCCGAAAACCTGATCCCCGCTATGCCGACTGGAAGCCACCTGTCCCAATTGGATTGGATGACCCAGATTTGTCTTGAATTACTGGAGCTATCTCTTGTATTAACCCCCGGGCAACTTGGCAACCTCAAAATCCCGACGACCATTGATCAGCTTTATAGGTGGATCTCGGCGGCCGTCAGCAAAACTTCGCCCATTCGCTCGAATTGTAATTGAAAAGGGGTTCCTCCGTGCTGCGCTTGGGCATTTCCCGGGCAATCCTGCAGACCTGTGTACCTTTGTGCCTCGATACCAAAATTGTTGCTAACATTAGGCTCCATGGGGGATAGAGTCGTCCCCGCGATGCTCTAAGGACTCATTTTGCAATTCCAGTGCCTTGTTGTTGGGCTATGAAGTCATTATTAGGTCGAAAAATAAACACGAAAACAAACAAAGAAACAAAAAGGACAATATTTACAAACAAAGGAGCCATCTGAGACTCAAACAAAAAATTTCTTCAGAAAATGGCCATTCACTGGGCTGCTGAAAAATTCTTCACCTTCCAAACCTCGCAACCTGTACGTGTTATTTGAGAAAGTCTCAGAGATCTTGAAAGGCCCGATCCACAGGGCTTCAAATTTGCTGTGTTTTCCCTTATCTTGCTTAGGAGCATCCCATTTCAGCACTAGGTCTTCTATCTGGAACCGCTCCTTCTTGGCCTTCTTATCGAAATCCTGCTTGATCTTTTACTAATGGTCTTGAATTATGCCCACTGTCTGCTCCCTAACTTGCTGGACCTCCACTAGCTGATGAATCCTTCTGATCATGTCGTCGGGCTCCTCCTGATGGTCCTGGATAAATTTTGCTACAGGAATGGCTAGCTGAGAGGGGAAAACGGCCTCCACTCCATAAACTAATTGGAAAGGAGAGACGCCGATAAATCTCTTTATGGTCACTCGGTCGACCCATAGAGAAAATTTTAATCTGGAATGCCAAGCCTTCTTGTTGTCTTCCAACAGCCTTTTGATGATTCTTATCAGGCTTTTGTTGGAGGATTCTGCTAAACCGTTGCCCTGTAGATAATATGGGGTGGAGTGAATCAACTTGATTCTGAACTGCTCGCAGAACTTGGCCAATGGCTCAGACCCGAAAGCAGCTGCGTTATCAGTGACAATTTTACTCGGGCAGTCGAATCTCGTGATGAGGTCCTCCAACAATCCAATGATTACCTTGTGGGAAGCACTCCTGGTAGGGATAGCTTCAATCCACTTGGTAAAGAAATCTATAGCAGTCAGGATCCACCTGTGCTGCCCATTGGAAGCAGGGTGAATCTCTCCAATGAAATCTAGGCCCCACTGCTGGAAAGGTCCTGAAACCACCACTGGATTTAACGACAGAGACTTGAGCTACTTCTTTTTTGCAAATTTTTGACATTTGATGCAGGCTCTGACCTTTTTGCATACGTCAGTGAACACGGTAGGCCAGTAGTATCCATCCCTGAGGATTTTGTGGGCTGTGGCTTTCCAGAAATCGTGCCCTCCACAATGGCCGCTATGAAATTCAGCCATGATCATTTCGGCCTCTTGTGGACTCATGCATTTTAAAAGCACCCCCAGGAGGTCTTTCCAATATAACACTTGATTGATCAGGCAGTATCTGACTGCTTTGAGCTTCAGAGCTCTTGCTTTGTTCCTTTGCAGGCCGTCTGGGGGCTGCAACTCTTGCAAAAAGTATATGACATCCTTATACCAAGGACATCGAGCTAATGGGGGCTCTCTTCGAGGGTCCATTTCAGACAGCTGACTTTGTAGAATTCCTGAGCATTCGTTTATGAAACTTATCCCCAGAGCTTGGCAGTTTGCTTCAGCCAATAGCTTGGCTAAACCTTGACCTTTGATCAATTTGGTGGGCCTTATTTCCAGGTCAAATTCCAGAATTTTGGCTATTCATTTACTTCTTCTCCCATCTATGTCAGGGTGAATAAGAATGTCTTTAACAGCAGCCGAGGGGACATAGGTGATGATTTTTTACTGCAGGACGCAGGTTCTAAAAGATTTGAGAGCCTTACTAGAGCATAAGCCTGCTTCTCCATAGTGTCATACTTGACTTCGAAATCCCTCAATGCTCGGTTGAAATAGGCAATAGGCTGCTCTAGCCCAATGTCGTTTGTCTGTAATAGAACAACAACCACCGTGTCAAGTGAGGCAAAGGAGAAAATAAGGAAATCCCTTGAGTAGTCGGGACTGATAAGCACAGGAGCTTCAGTCAGGGCCTTCTTGATTTGCTCAAAGGAATGTCGCGATTGAGGGGTCTACCTTACTTCATTTCCCTTCTTCAGCATGGTTGTTATAAGATTTACCTCTTCAACAAAGTTAGGCACAAACCTCCTCAGAAAATTAATTTTACCAAGGAAAGATTGGACCTCCTTCTTGGACCTTGGGATCGATAAGGCTTGTATCGCCTCAACTCTGCTGGGGTCAATTCTGACTCCTTCCGCTGATACTATGTGGCCTAGTAACTTTCCCTCCTGCATGGCGAACAGATATTTCTTGGGGTTTAATGAAATGCCAAAATTTCTGCATTTCAAGAAAACCTTCCTGAGATGATGACGGTGTTCTTTATCAGATTTTGAAAACACCGTGATGTCATCCAGATAAACGACCACAAATTTATCCTTTTCCCCAATGAAAGCTATGTCCATGGCACGCTAAAACGTTGCCCCTGCATTCATTAACCCAAACGACATCTTGGCGTACATGAATGTCCCCCATGGAGTGGTAAATGCCATCTTTTCCCTGTCCTCAGGCAGAATAGAGACTTGATTGTAGCCAGAGAAACCATCAATCATGGACATCCTGGAAGCTCCTGTTACCCTTTGCAGTATATGCTCCATCTTTGGTAAGGGGTAGTTATCCTTTCGTGAGCTCCTATTCAGGTTCCTAAAGTCTACACAGAGTCAGATCTCTCCATTCTTTTTCCTTACTGGCACCAGGTTGGCCACCCATTCCGAGTATCTCAGCGGTACAATGATTTGAGCTTGAAGCAGCTTCTTCACTTCCCTCTCCATGATAGGTAGCAGTATAGGATTGATCTGTCTCAGCTTCTGCCTAAATGGCTTCGCCTCCTCTTTTAATGGGATTTTATGCTCAATGATAGAAATGTCATATTTTTTGAGGTCCTCGTAGGTCCAGGCAAACACATCAGCAAATTCCCTCAAAAGTCCAATGTATTCGGACCTCTGCTCCTTTGTTAGACTTCTTGACAATTTGAAAAACTTGGGCTCACTCTCGGTCCCAATGTTGCACTGAATAGTACCAGTGTCATCCTTCGAGGTCTCTCCCTTTAATGACACATCATTTCTATCAAAAAGCCTTTTCAAAGGAACTAGTCCTCTTGGAATATGATTGCTGGGCAGCTGCACAATGTTACGCTTTGCAATCTTATTCAGAAAATTACCCCCATCAAGCTTTTCTTCAGAGACAGAGTCTTGGTCGATATGCATCTCTGAAAATTCTTTGATAGTCTCCAAGAACTTCTTGATCTCGAGATCATCCTCTAATACCTTCCAATGTTTGACGTTGTCAGGTATGGAGGGCCTGTATTTTATTTCTACCTCATATCTAAACTTGGGCTGCAAGGGTACTTTGAAATTACTT
Organism: Picea mariana; assembly: GCA_032191745.1. NCBI lineage: Eukaryota > Viridiplantae > Streptophyta > Pinopsida > Pinales > Pinaceae > Picea > Picea mariana. The sequence continues at coordinate 27,452 of JASDQU011404427.1, forward strand.
GCTGATGTAGCCAAGGAATCTGCCATCATGTTCTCCTCTCTTGGGATGAAAGAAATGTTAAATGCTGAGAAGAAACTGTCAACTAGGTCCCACACCTCATTTCTGTAGCTTCTGAGTCGAGGATGCTTAGCCTGATAAGCATTTCTGATCTGTTGGACCACCAACTCTGTATCACCGAACACTGCTACCTCCTGAATTCCCATTTCTCTCGCAGCTCTCAATCCCAGAACAAGAGCCTCATACTCTGCCACATTGTTGGTAGCTTCAAATTCTAGCTTGTACGACAGAGACATGGTTTCCTGAGCAGGTGATACAAAAAACACCCTAGCACCCGCACCTTCCCTGGAAGGGGCTCCATCAAAGAACATTTTCCAAACAGGGGTGATGGAGGGAGGAAGCTTAGAGGAAATGGTAGGCTGCTTTCTGAGTTTGAGAGGAGGCTCAGGGGCATGGGTTAGTTGTAGTAAACTGGAGCCTAAATCAGTGTCCAAGGCAAAGATGGGATGATTGGTAGGGTTGGCTTCATCACTGATTATATAGGCCAGTTGGGCTTCTCTGTATAGTCTTCTATGCTCTCCTCCGAACACTGGGATAGTAGCATATGTAAGGTCCATTTGCAAGGTTCCCCCTAGTCTTTTTATCCAAGATCTTGACAACAACATACCAAACTTGGGGGGGACATCAGCCACTACTATATCCATGACCACACTTTTCATGGGCAACTGGAACAAGGTGACGACCAGGTCTTTGATAACTCCTAGACACTGAACCTTCTTGGAGTCAAAAGAATAGAGGTCATGATAGGCTCGGGTGACTTCCAGTCTCAGTTCTTCCATGACATTTTTGGGCATGAGGTTGTGAGAAGCCCCGGAATCCATCAAGCAGTTGTGCAGTACCTTGTCATGTATGTTCAGGAAAGTGTAGAAAGGGGGGGATGAATCATTCCTATCTTCTACCATAGGACCTAAAATAACTGTAGGCTTTTCATCTTGTAAATTGATGGAGTCTGTGGGAAGGCATGAGATCTCAGACTGTAAAATCTCAGAGAAGCGCTTCTTGAACCCTTCATGTTTAATCAATTCTGTCAGGGGCATAGGGATTCTGATTTTTTGAATTTCATGCTCGAAATTAAAAGAAGGTGAGAGCTTTGGGATTTCTCTTATTTCGGAAACATGACTCTGGATAATGGGAGAGAGGGGTCAGGTCTTCTTACCTCTGTGGTTGTCTGCTGCTTCATTAGCAGGCTTCTCTGTTCTAGTGGACCGCTCAGGAACATCAGGCGCTACTGTCCTTTTCTTGGAACGCAGATCATACCTGCCTTGGCCACCACTAGCCTTGTCTCCTTTGCTCAGTTCATTTAGCTTACTGTACATAAGAGACTCCTCGTATGCTGATTGAGTGAGATGAGGAAAAGGAGGAGTGTCTCTGAAGCAATGGATTTCAGGATCAAGCTCATCTGTTTCCCCTTCTTCCCCCTCGGCCACGAAATTAATTTTGAAAAGGGGCCTGAATCTTCTGGTCTTCTCTGTCTCTTCCTTTCTCTCTTTGCATAGTCGGGGAAGCAATATTGTTGGGTCTTCTGAAACCGTCTCCCTTCCACCCTCATTTTCTCCATCTCTGCAGACAGAGACTTCACCATCCTGGTCAATTCATCCACTTGAAGGTGGGGCACCGATGGGCCAGAAGACGAGGCTTCCGACCTTCCCTTCTTCCTGTTTGCGTCGGTCTTGCTTCTCAGTCTATCGGCTGCTAACACATTGGATTCCACTTCTATGGCCGCATCTTGCATTTGAGCTAAAGAGGTGGCTCTTCTTTCTCTAAGTAACAGACAGAAATTGGGTCCAAACGCACTGGCATAAGAAATCTTGGCCAAGGCTTCTGAAGGCTTTATTTCGGCGGGGATTATGTTATACATCTTATTGAATCTTTTGGAGAAGTCGGAGACAGACTCTCCATCCATCTTCTTCAAAGATCCGAACTCTGTCATGTAATACATGAAATCTTTCCTATCTCCCCACTACCTCAGGAAAGTACTATCCGGGGCTTCGATCCCAGCAATAGATCCGGGGGCCAATCCTCTAAACCACTTCCTCACCTCGCCATCTAGGCTCTGGATGAAGACTCTCATCCAGACATCTTCATTTTCAATATTGAGGTTGTCTGCGTAACTATAGAAAGCAGCCAGGTGCTCTTCCGCAGTTACGTCCCCTTCCCTAGTGAACTTGGGCATATACTTCAAGTAGTCTCCAGCAGGGAGAGGATTCATAGGATGGGGTAGGACTAAGGGAGCATATCTGGCAGCAACTATGGTTTCCATTCTATTCAGAGGGGGATTAGCACCAGCCATAGGAATATTAGGTGGAGGAGAACTGGGAGGAGAAGGAGTTCGCGAGGGGGCTACCAGGAATGAGTCTCGAAGTGGAGTGGGAAACAAGAGAGGGTTTAAGGAGAAAGCTAACGAGCTCAAGTCAGCAGGTGCTTCTCTTTGTGCAGGAGTGGGGAAAAATTTTGTAGTCCTCAGTCTATGCCAAGGTATAGCTTCATAGGAGAGGGGAGTGACAAGTATTTCTCCATCCAATCCTAGACCAGGAGGGGAAAACTCAGCAGGAACACTCCCAAAATTCAGGAAACGGGAAACCTCTGAAGGAGGTCTACTAAGAAACTGAGGAGGAGAAAATGGAGTTCCTACAGAAGGAGATGGCGGATTACCTGGTTTGGCGATGGAAGCTTCTTCTACAGAGTTCTTTCCTCTTCTGAGAACCACCTCCGGATCAGTTTCAGGCGTAGCTAGAGGCAGCTGTGGATGAGACCGCGTGTGTCTGCCTCTGAAAGCCACAATTAATAGAGCAGGTTCTCCCCAGCGGAGTCATCACAATGGAATCGCCAGGTGCACAGTAGCAATCTTCAAAGGCTCTGATACCCGATGCACCTTCGAAATCAGAGACTCAATGTCGTTCAATCCCGGGGAAAATTTTCAACTTCGTCCCCGGCAGCGGCGCTAGAAATGTTAGTGTCAAAAGTCACCCCTCGATTGCTTGCAGGAGCAGAGCCTAACACCCATCAATTTTATGTCATGATTTATTTAATGGGGTGATCGGATGGATGGAAACTTGAGAAACTATAGCTTAAACTCAGAAAACCGGGCCTGGTATGCAGAAAGCAAGGGAGGTCTTGATCCAACTTCTATCAGTGAATGGATTAAAGGGTGGCAGATGGAAGACTTATGAGAAAGATGAGAAAGATGCCTCGGGCGACAAGCCTTGGGGAGCTTGAGGAAGAAAAATTCAGAAACCAAGATCCTCTTGGTCCAGAGCTTCAAGGAGCTGAGGGGTGACTCGACTGAATCCGTCAATTCCAAGTCGTTTCAGCGCTGAGAAAATCACAGGAACTGATTAGAAACAATGCAGCTATTACAGTGATCCAAACTATATCATCCTATAACAGCTACAACTCGACTGGATCCTCCAATTCCAAGTTGTTATAACACAGTAAACAAAGAGATGAAAAGGAGCTGACATCCATAAAGTAAGAAGTCTCAAATGCCTTGTACATTAACCAGAGCGACCAGCGCTTCATCAAAACTTTACAATTGGGAGCTTTGCTCAACCATCGATACTTACAAAATACAAAGACTAAGTCTATATACTCAGGAAAATTCACCTCACAGAGGCATGTCCAGTCACCCAAAGATCGGTGTCCCTTAAGTCAAACTCGTACTAATATCTTTCTTTAAGTGCCATCTTTACTATGCGTGGCTCCTGCAAGGAGGGTAGCTGAGCCATTAAGTGCTGGGTTAGCGTGCACAGACTTCTCTATTGAGTCGAGGACTTCGGCATGGATTCTTTGAGGAAATCGATACACAGGACCTCTACTGGCAGACGACTTGCCAGACCTTCCATTCCCTCACTTAATGAATGAAAGGAGGTTTCAACCACCCGCTCTTGTCGTTATTTACTCCAGGCGAGGAACAATAGGTAGATCGGATCCGATGGCACCTGGAGATCATGACGATCCCCTCTGTAACTGAACTCGGTGCCTTGGCCTTCTTTACACAGCTCCTTCCTTTCTCCAAGTGACCATGGGCTGTGACCATGACGCTTTCGACGTTCGCAAATGGGAAGGATCTAATCCCTGCATTTAGAAATCGTGATGAGCGAAACGCCGAGGTGGCTCAATCTGGTGCCACGCATCCCTCTGAGATCTGACGGTCTTGAACTCACCTGATGCTACTGTGGGCGTGGGTCCGATACTATCCCAGCATCTCGTGCATCGGAACATAACGGAGCTGCTTTTTGCGCCTTGGAGTCACGATAGGTGAAACGCCGAGATGGCTCAGTTTGTCGCCAAGTGTCCTCTTTGGATGGACGGCTGAAAGTGTTTCGTGATGTCGCGGGCCCCAGTTTCAACGCTTTTAGCGCTCTCAGGGTACGGGGTTTTGCGATGTTCAAAGACATAAAACTTTCACCCCACGAACTCCCGAATGTCGAAACGCCGACGCGGCCAGATCTTGTGCCACGCGTCCTTAAGATGAATGACGAGGGAGCATTCACTACCTAAAGGGAGCCACCCTCATTTACAAGCTCGCTTGAAGTGACCTGGTGCTAGGACCGTGGGCTCGGCTCCAAAGGCGCTTTCGGCACTTCGTCGATCGGCGATTTCAACTACGATGAATGGGAGGCTCCTCGTTTCTCGAAAACTCGATCCCCGTTATGCCGACTGGAAGCCACCTGTCCCAATTGGATCGGACGACCCAGATTTGTCTTGAATTACTGGAGCTATCTCTTGTATTAACCCCCGAGCAACTTGGCAGCCTTGAAATCCTGACGACCATTGATCAGCTTTATAGGTGGATCTCGGCGGCCGTCGGCAAAACTTCACCCATTCGCTCGAATTGTAACTGAAAAGGGGTTCCTCCGTGCTACGCTTAGGCGTTTTATGGGCAATCCTGCAGACCTGTGTACCTTTGTGCCCCGATACCAAAATTGTTGCTAACAAAACTAATCTAGAAACTAGGGACTACCCCCCTTGGCTTCCCTAGGAGTGAGCCTAGACGGAAGAGGTTCTAGTCAAAGTGACAGTGTGGGCTGTGAACCTAGGCATTGTGCCTCCAAGGACACACTAAGTGAGCCGGACTTAGCTCAAGTTTTCAAGTGTGTATAGGGACGGCAACAGGAGGTGTATTCAGCTACAACTCTTATATCTCTCATATCTATTCCAGATCTGTATATCTCTTGTATGGAGGTCAACTTATATACTAAATAAAGGTCAAATCTAAAGCTTTGTGGTTATTTCCTTGTGTCATTCTCTTTGTATATTGTTTTTCATCTATAGTTGTTCTATATCTATCATATATATGTTATAAAACCATTAGAAACAACTCCAGTGCAACTCTAGGGAAGCAACCTGCAAAAATATGCAACAAACATCATCACACAAACAAGCATTAAACCCTTAAGTTCCTGTTAACTCTGCTTGGGAACATTACAAGGAACATTACAATGGTATCAAAGTGAATATCCTTGCTAGCTTGTGATTAAATTGAATACTAAAAGGAGAAGCCGTGGTGGACAACCTTTACCAGAGATACCAGAAGGAGACGAGTCAGAAGGTAGCATGGGGGAAAACCACAAAACAGAGAAAGCATTACCAGAGGAGGCAATCATTTTAGCAGAGAAGGTAACTCATACAATGCATAACGCACTTTAGAACAATCAGATTACTCTGCAACGCCAGTTGGATGAGATGCAAAATCATTTGTCTAGGGGACAAGCAGAACTGAAGATATCATTTGCAAACTTTCAGAGTGGACAGGAGAGAATGATAGAAATAATGGAGGAACAGTGCAATCATCGGGATATCCTTTCTCACTTCTTAATGGATTAAAGGCATGGTAGAAATCCACAATTGTTTGGAGGAAACCAAGGAGCCAACGGATCTCATGGAGGAAACGTGAATTATGAGGAGTCCCCACACAAATATCAAGTAGAGGAGCATAGATCAGCTGAGGGCATGCCTTACCATTCTCACATGGATAGTAGGAATACACCTAGGCCACATATGCCGACATTCTTGAAGGCACAATGAAGGGACACAAATACCCTTGGACGTGAGAATTTAGATAGTGAATGGGAGGTCATGAAGAGAGAATACAATGCACTAAGTGTGGGATTTCAGAGACAGGTTTCTTTGGGTGAATATTGCCACATCAGGTTCAAACAAAAGTCCAAGAACACTATAGAGGTGACAGTGAGCTGGGGTGCAAGATAAGAAAAATGGAGATGCCCCCTTTCGATGGCACAAGCCAGATCTCAACCAAAGCGTGGGTACAAAAGTTGGATGCTTACCTTCAATTGAATGCCATGGAGGAGGAAAGAGCCATCAAGTTTGCAACCTTGCACTTGAATGGTAAAGCACATGACTAGTGGTTCCATGGGATGACCACCCTGGGTCATGAACATGTCACTTCATACATTGACTACACCCAGAGACTCATTGACAAATTTGACAGGGAGGATCCAGAAATTCATTTCATGCAACTCACACAGATTAGACAAACAAGATCAGTAGAAACATTCATTGAGGAGTTTCAGAGAGTAGCAGTCATGGTTCCTGATATGACAGAGTCCAGGTTATTGATGTACATAGAAGGCTTGACTGAGCCTTTGTGTGGATGGGTTAAGGCTTTCAAGCCTATCACCTTACAGGATGTTATTGAGCGTACTAGAGATCTGGTAGGGGCAGCCTACAAAATCAAGGTTACACCTAGACCCCCAATTATTCCAAGAGGACGAGAAACAATATAGGTGGACAAGGGAAAGGGGAAGATGGATGAAGCTACTAGAAGGGAGCTAAGAAGGAAGCAATTGTGCTTCACTTGCAAAGAGCCATGGCAGCCAGGTCATAGATGCATGGGTAAAGGAAAAATTCATTATATAGAAGTACTCTCTGTAATGACGATGAGATGGATGAGGAATAAAGTGGAGCCATTTATAGCATAGGGATGCATCAGGAGGAAGAAAATATCTCACATGTGCAGGAGGAAGAGGGACCTACACACCATTCTACAGGGATTAAGAAGGCTACCATTGCATCCATCAGTGGAGTGCCCAGATTTAATACTTTCTGGATAAAGGGAGTTGTGCAAGGACAACGAGCGACAGTACTTGTGGATGGAAGGGCTTCTCACAACTTCATTAACATTGATATGGTAGAGAGGAAACCACCAGATACTGAAAATACTTCACAAGCATGAGAAGGTATTTGGATAGATTCCTCTAAGGAAACCACCAGATAGGGGATTTGAGCATATCATAGAATTAGAAGAGGGGGCAAATCCGATTATCACAACACCATACATGCATCCCAAGAAGCATAAGGATGAGATTGAGCACGCCATTAAGGAGTTGTTAGACATGGGGCATATTAGGCCGAGTTCCAGCCCTTTTGCATCTTCAGTAGTTTTGGTCAAGAAGAAAGATGGTACCATGCGCATGTGTATTGACTACAGGGCCCTAAATAAGAAAACCATAAAAAATAGGTATCCCATTCCCTGAATAGATGAGATATTAGACAAGAGTTCCTTGTCATGCCTTTTGGGTTGACCAATGCACCAACCACCTTTCAATCCTGCATGAACCATGTATTCAACAAATAGTTGAGGAAATTCCTACTAGTTTTCTTTGATGACTTGTTAATTTTTAGTAGGACATGGGAAGATCACCTCAAGCATGTGGATGAGGTGTTAAGCATCATGGAGAAACAATCATTGTATGCCAAAGAATTAAAACGTGAAATTGGGATGACTAAGGTCCTTTACTTGGGACACATCATTGGGGAAAAAGGGGTACAAGTTCACCAGGAAAAGATCCAAGCTATAATTGATTGGCCCACACCTAAGACACTTACAAAACTCAAGGGATTTCTTGGTATTTGCAGTTATTACAGGAGGTTTGTTAAGGGTTTCTCTCAGTTATGTGCACCATTGACTGACTTGACCAAAAAGGGTGCATTCAAGTGGAGTTAAGAGGCACAATTCACCTTTGATAAATTGAAAAAGGTAATGAACACATGTCCTCTACTATCTTTACCAAACTTCTCTCAACCATTGATTTTGGAGTGTGATGCGTCATGTTTATGGATTGGAGCTATACTGATGCAGAATAAACATCCTATTTCCTATGAGAGCCGAAAACTAAGAGGGCCTAAGTTGCTATACACAATTTATGACAAGGAAATGTTAGCTATAATGCATGCATTGGCCAAATTTAGACAATATCTGGTGGGGGCAAAATTTGTCGTCAGGACAGATCGTAATAGTCTCAAGTACTTTCTAGAGAAGAAGGACCTCAATGAGAGACATTAAAAGTGGGTGAGTAAGATCCAAGCTTATAAATTTGACATAGAATATGTCAAGGGAAAAAACAATGTGGTAGCAGATGCTTTGTCTAGAAGACTCTCAGCTTATTCCATGTCAGAGATATCAGTTGATTGGAAATCACACCTATTGGTAGAGTATTCGAAAAATAAGTTTGCATGTGAATTAATGGATGGACAGGTTCATGATGACAGGCAAAAGATTGTAGATGGCATCATCTATTATAAGGGGAGAATTTATTTGGTTCCTAAATCTTTGCTCAAAAAGAAGGTACTGCAAGTATTTCATAATTCATCATTAGTTGGGCATCAAGGCTTCCTTAAGGCATACAGACGGATCATAGAAAGATTCACTTGGAAAGGCCTCAGGAGGATGTCATGTGCCACATCAGGGAGTGTGTCACATGGCAAGAAAACAAAGATGAACACACCCACCCAACAGGTTTATTACAACCTCTTCCCATTCCAGAGCACAAATGGGAAAACGTATCCATGGACTTCATTACAAGTTTGTCAAAGACACAGGTTAAGGATTGCATTTTTGTAGTAGTGGATCGCTTGACCAAGTTTGCTCATTTTTTTTCCATCTCCATATATTACATCGCATCTCAAGTGGTAGATTTATTCTTTAGGGGGGTCTTTAGGTTGCATGGGTTGCCCAAGACTATTGTGAGTGACATGGACAATAGGTTTATGAGCACATTTTGGCAGGAATTATTCCATCTAGTTGGCATAGAATTAACCCCCAACACTAGCTATCATCCACAAACAAATGGCCAAATTGAAATAGTCAACAAGTGGGTGGAGGGTTATCTCAGGAACTATGTGACAGGTCAACAAAAAGCGTGGGTTAAGTGGCTATACTTGGGAGAATACTGTTACAACACCACTCATCACATGTCCATTGGTATGTCTCCCTTCCGGGCCTTATATAGTTATGATCCTCTCATTTTTACAGAGACAATGTTTGGATATTGTAGAGATCCTATCACTAAGGAGTGGATATAGGAAAGCCAAGACATACTAAGAGAGCTCAAAGATCATTTGAAAAGAGCTCAAAACCAACATAAGCTATATGCATATAGAAACAGGGTGGAGTGCACTTTTGAGGTAGGGGACTTAGTCTACCTAAGGCTCCAACCATACAGGTAGGAAACCATAAAGAAAAATGGCACTGAGAAACTCAAACCCCGCTTCTATGGTCCATATAGGGTAAGGAGAAAGGTGGGGACAGTTGCATATGAGTTAGAGCTACCACATGGAAGTAAAATCCATAATGTCTTCCATGTTTCCTTCCTAAAAAGGGCATTGGGGCAGCATATCGTTGCTAATGAGGAATTGCCTCTAGTAGATGATGAAGGTCAAGTGATTTTAATTCCAGAGGAGATATTGGAGGTAAGAGACAAAAGGTTGAGGAACAAGGCTATCCGAGAATATTTGATTAAATGGAAAAATTTGCCAATAGAGGATGCCGCTTGGGAAAATGAACAGGTGCTGCAACAAACATATTTAGAATTGCTTGTGGGAAAACAATTTCTACCAGGGGAGATTGTAATGTCTCCTTCCAAGTGACAGGGGTCTTGAGAGACTTAGTAGTCTAGTTGTTCCCTCTAGACTATAATCTCATGGAAATAAAAAGGGAACTAAGAGGCCAAAAAGGAGTCACTAAGGTATTAAAGTTATATCATTAAAGTGACTTTAGCAAAAAAAGGAAAATAAAAGATAATTGGCTAAGTGGGGAAAATAAAGTGAATAACTTTAGAATCCAATTAAAGAAATTAAGTAAAGATTAGAAGATGGGATAAAAGAGAGTGAGGGCACCTCACTCGTGCATTTTGGATCATTTTATCATTTGCACTTGTGAGATAGAAAGCTTAGGCGTTTGAGGGTTGTGTCTCACTAAACCCTATAGATTAGCTAGGGAGTGAAAAATTCTCCTGTTCCTAATCTGAGCTTTTCCAAGGTGGTGAAAGATTCCACCCTCGCCATTCTATCATTTGTCATTCGGGTTTATTCATCTTCAATAGCCACTATTGAGGAGTAAGGGCGCAACACTAGGGGTTTTCTACAGGTTTGGGGCGCACTATTGGAGTAAGGAGACTTCGATTTGACTAGGAGGTTGGAGATCAAAAGAAAAAATTGTTCTAGTGGGGTTGGCCATCATCATAGCACCTTTCCTCATTATTCCTTGAGGTTTTTTCTCTGTATAATTATATTTCTCTTAGCTAGGTGAATTACTGAAGGAGGGTGCACTTGTTCATGAGGATACAATGTTTTGAAGGGTCAGATCTATAGCTACAACCAAGAATCTCTTCCTATATGATTTCCATCACCTGATCTACTGATTAACTGCCTTTTATAGGGAGTTGGAGGCCATATCTGAAGAGGCCGAAATTCCCAAGGAATTCTACAGCGAGGAAGGGCGCAACTCAACCATGGTCTGCATCAATCTTTAAGAAGGAAAATAAATTGATCTTTTTAACTCTGCATGCATCCATTTGGGGTCTAGGAGTGCCCATATCCATCTCTTGCATTGTATTTTGGAGGTGTATTCAGGCACAACTCTTATATCTCTCATATCTATTCAAGATATGTATATCTCTTGTATGGAGGTCAACTTATATACTAAATAAAGGTCAGATCTGAAGCTCTGTGGTTATTTTCTTGTTTCATTCTCTTTATATCTTGTTGTTCATCTATTGTTGCTCTATATCTATCATTTATATGGTATAAAACCCTTAGAAACAACTCCAATGCAACTCTAGGGAAGCAACCTACAAAAATATGAAACAAACAAACATTAAACCCTTAAGTTCCTGGTAACTCTGCTTGGGAACATTACATTGACCTGAAAAACCAGGGCTTTACTACAACTGGAAAAAAAAATCGATGATTAATATAAGATAGGGCATAACAAAAATGTATGATATACAATTAATCTTAGTGGTGATTCTAGGTAGATGAGTGCCTTATCAAATGGGCATGGAGTCAAGCAAAAATCATTAGAGGCAAGGGCTTTATTATGAAATATATTAAACCGGCAAGTATGGACTAAACGACAACACTTCAAGATATAACAGATTTGGAATATGCATTTTACAGCTAAGTATATGTGCTCTAAAAATGCCACAATACTCGAGGAAAAAATGCCACTCATTTCAACCTTTTCTTTGTTGGAAATAAACACCCGAAACAACAATGTAAATTCAGCAGAAAATGAAAGACATAACTACCAACACAATACAACAACCTTGAATTTTTTCACAATAGAGCTCTGGCTTTGCAAAGATGTCTTCAGTTTCCATAACTATAGTCTAGAGTTTTCTCTACAATGAAATCACCAAGAAGAAATGAGAGCAGGATTCTCTTTTATATGGCCTTCCCCCCTACCAACCAAGTATAAAATAATAATGTAATAGGACCAAACCCTAGGGCACTACTCTTGGAGATTACAATGGGCTTTAACAAGGTTTGGTTTTTCCATTTGTCCTTCAATAACACAAGTGCTCTCCTCCAATGGTGCCAAGTGTGACCAAATCTTTATTGCATAGTGGAAATTCCTCAAAGAATGTGCAAGAAGAAGGGCAATGGTTGTTATAACAACCCCTAAATCTAGAATGCACTCATGAAGATGACAATAGACATGATTTATCTTCCTCCTATGTGGAGCGCTCCCTTTGATGAAGGGCAATGGTTGCTATAACAACCCCTAAATCTAGGATGCACTCATGAAGATGACAATAGACATGATTTCTCTTCCTCCTATGTTGAGCACTCCCTTTGATGTTGACCTTTTCACCGTGAAATAATCAATGACGTGCCACATGTTCTCATATTAAGAAAGGTACTCTTCATTATAACTCTTTGACTTATAATCAAGGGATCATGTGCCAAATCATCCTCATTTGGGTTGTCTTTTCATTGCAAAGATTTATAAATGCAGAAATAAGCCTCAAAATATGTGACCTTTGCCATAGAGAGTGTGAATAATTCCATGAAACCATTTCCAAAGGTTTAAACGATGTGACAACTCATGTAAAACCTCCTCTACAACAGGATTGTTTGACCAAAGGCTCTAGAAGCATCCTTCAGTGCAAATGCCAAGACTAAACATTGAGGTGGTAACAATTGGTTCCATATGGGGATCACACACTCTTGCAGGGTGCAAGAGAACTCCAGATTCTTCAAATCTATTCTTTCATCAATAAAGAAACATGTGATTAGGAACACATGATGTGATGGATCCAAACATTCACATATCTATCATGCCCATAATATCATTCAAAATCATAATGTCCTAGTTCAATATTTTATAATTCCAAAATGGTTGTACAGACAAGGCATGGGACAAAATGTCGAAGGGAACTTAACAAAACAAAATCTATTCTAATTCTTATAGAGATTGTCCATCCTATTCTAAAGAGACATAAATGCTTTAACAATAGTAGGGCTTGAGATATTGCCCACTGATTAGCAATTCTATATTTTCTCCATCCAAATTGCTAAGATAAAATGTGTTTGGTCCAACAATTGCTTCAATCATGAAAGACCCAAGCCATAGCATATCAAACTTTTGATGAGGTCCTAGTTTCTCATTTGATTTGTCTCATCAAAACACAAGATCTCCTTCCTTGAAAACCTTGGGCTGAGCTCTTTAATCAAACTTTTTCTTGGTTATTTCCTAGCTTGTTGGGAATTTTTGAATGGATATCCTATTGTGTTCATCCAACTCAACTAATTGATCAATTTTGGCTTCAACTACTTCCTGGTTGGTGGTGAAGGACTTTGATATTTTATACATTGGGATCTCCAAATCAATAGGTAAAGTGACATCCATCCTATAAACCAATTCAAAAGGGTTCTTTTCAATGGCTTGAATTTTTGTGATTATAACATCCCAAAGTGAAAACTTGTGCCAATTGTCCCCATTTCTTTATTGTTTCTACTATTTTCTTAATGATCTTCGAAAGATTCTTGTTGCTAGGTTCATGCAATCCATTTTTGTGGGGATAATAATTTGATGAGTGAGAAAGTACAATGCCATGATCAATACAAAATCTTAGCATATCTATATATTTGAAGGTTTGAGATTTATCTGTAGTAATCTTTGTTGGTGTTGAAATAATGTAACTGCAAAGTGTATTCTTATTATTATTTGATATATTATTCATTGGATCAATCCCCATTGTGGATTGATCATGTCGGCTATTGTAAAAGGACCAAATC
>JASDQU011404428.1:0-12468 GCA_032191745.1 Picea mariana
GATAGAAATGTTAAAGTAGAAAGCAGAAAATGAAAAATAGTGGAAAAAATGAAGGTAGAGCTAGAGTACTAATATATAGAAAATCCAAACAACATTAGAACTTTCAAGTTGGTTCCACGTAATGTTTCAAGTGCAAACCTCTAGTGCTGTAGGAAAACAATCGCTCCTGTAAATCTTTTAGAATGTAAGAATTAATACCCAGAACAAAGGTGATTTTGAAAGGACCCAACCATAGATTTTGAAATTTTGAAACCATTGATTTATCCTTTGGAGTATATGATTAGATCATCAAGATATATATGAACGCTGATCAATTCGTCAGGAGTTATTTGTATAGGTCTTTTAAAGGTGGTACTTGCATCAGGTAAGCCAGAAAGCATACACTCATGAGTCACAGTACCCCAATTAGTGATAAAGGTGGTTTTGTAAGCCTCTTCCCATTTTACCTTGATCTAATTGTAACAAAGAAAATCGTCAAGTAAGGACATCATCTTTGACCTTACAACTTGCTACATAATCATTTGCATATCGGGGGAAGGGGAAGGATTTTTCATGATAGCCTGATTGAATGTGCGAAAATTAATGCAGAAGCTAAAATGATCAGTGGTTCGAAACAAGTACTAATATGGAAATCCATTCAGGGTACTTGACCGGAAAGGTGATTCCAACCTTCAAGAAATTTTCCAACTCCCTTCAAATCGTTGCTTTCAATGTAGGGTTGATAGGTCTTTGTTTTTGCCTAATTGGCTTTATGCCTTCCTTGAGGGGAATGACATGCCGTATAAGACCAATATCAAAACTAGGAAGATCCTTGTAAGACGAAGAAAAAACATCTTGAAGTTCACCAAGTAGCTTGGCAAACTTCATTTCCCTTACATCAGAACATTGGGCACCTATTTTAACATTCTTTGGAGATTCGGGTGTCCCAATATTCAAGGAGATGGTTTCACCCACCTTCCTTTTTGACCCCTCTTCTTTCTGTTTGTCTTTATTGCCTACATCACTCGATGAAAACAAAGTCTCTAGGGGAGTCAATCCTTTAGGAATCTTGTCATCTTCTATGGATATAATTTCATTGGGCTTTAAAGGCTCATTTTGAATGAAAGCAAAAATTCTCTCATCATTAGAGAAGACCTGCCAAGATTCTACATTGTCAGGGATGTGTGGACAATATAGAGATTGAAAAGTACAATTAGGCCTATGTGGCAGAAGTTGTCAAGTAGGAGAGGCTGCAGAAACAACTAACTGATCATCCATCGAGTTCAATTCCCTATTAACATGAGTGATGTTGAAAGATAATAAGTTCGAGATAAGTGCTTAAATAGTCTGGGTGTATCATTTCATCAACTTGTTTCTAGGGGCGTAAATCTTACGTACCAGGTTCACAACAAGGTCATAATATCCAAAAACTGGAAGGTGACCACATCCAATATTATTGGCGTTTTCAATGCCTAGTAATAAAGCTTCGAATTCAGTGACATTGTTCGTGCAAGAAAATTCCAACCTATAAGAAAAGTTATGGATTTTTCCTATAGGATAAATCAAGATAATGCCAGCTCTGTTACCTTCATTTGAGCATGAACCATAAAAGTGCATGTGCCACATACCATCATCTAAATCAATTTGTTCCAAGGGAATGTTATCCTCCTCATCAAAGATGGAATACACTCCTAGGTCCTCTTCGATATAGTTTACATTAGGCTGTGGGACATTCTCTATGTAAGGTGAAATCCTTCCCTCTCTAAGGACTATAATGTTTTTACCATTTAGAGGAATGGATAAATGTGTTCTGTCGAGTGAGAGGTATCCACCTGTTAAAGCTTTCCAATCTCTTCCCAAGATGATTGAGTAATTTCTTACTGGCATATCAATTACGTGAATACTAAGGGTTTTCCTTATTTCAGGGTGTGTGCACAAAACTAAGGTCACATCCTTAATCTCACCTATGGTCCTTTGTTGTAGGCTATTATAGGAAAGCATGCTTTTGGCATTTTCATTTGTACAAGACAATCCTAGATCTTCCATAATAATCTTCGACATCACACTTGGGCCCGAACCACCATCAATGAGGCAACAATGGGAAATTTTATCCATAATATTTACAGAAATATAAAAAGGGGGATTTTTTTACTGGGTATCTAAAGTTATATACACTTACTTTATTTACATACGAATCCTCTTCATTCACCTCTTCAGAGAGGTTGGCTACAACATAATCCTTTCCTTTCATGAATTGTTTCAGATGCCTCTCTTGTTCAGGGATGACAACCATGTACAAAAGGGTGGTATCTGCTTTGATGCTGGCCAACTGATTCAGAATATTGTATTTGGAAGAGGGGAGAGGGGGAGTTGTTTCTTGACTGTCAATAACCTTAGGAACCTGAACCGTAGTAGATGGTGAAGATGAGCTTGGGCTAGAAAAATTGCGGGGAGAATCATATTTTCCCTTGGGAGCGCAGGATTTGTTTCTAGTATTGATGATCATGGCATCTTCTGGCTCTGCAAAATCTAGGACAATGATGGTAGTTTCTGGTATTTTACTAAAGATCTTGTCTTTGACACTCTTCCTTACCTCACTTTTGGCTTCCTCGTGGTGTTCATTGTAAAAGTTACACCAAATTCGAGGCAAGATAGCTTTAGGATGAAAATTGTTTTCAATTGGATTCCTAAAGGGGGGTGCAGAAGAGGATGAAGCTCTAGAGGTGAGAGGGGAGACAGTTCCTTTTTAGTCATACGGTATAATATGATTATTCATATCTTGTACTAGCTGTAAGAGGGCGGACATGTCTGTCTGTTAAATCGATACTCCCTGTGGAAGACTTGTTCTTTCAAGCTCTTCTTCATACTCTAAACAAGTATGCAGAGCGGAACCGAGATTATCAATGGATTTTTCCTCAAGCCTATGATGATAGGGGGAAAGTAATACATTGTAATAATGTATGAAAGTGGCTTGGTTCTGAGGTCGAATGAGTTCATGAATTTGATTGTATAACTTAGTGAACCGCAAGTTGAAGGACTTGATGGTCTCACCATCCTAATAGGCGACGTGATTGTAATACCGTAGCTACTCAGCTGGGATTTTAGATTGCCCATAGGTGGATCTGAACCAATAAACTAACTCCTCCCAAGTAGACAAAATCTTAGGAGGAAGGTCAAAGAAATCGACCACGTCCTTCCCTTCCAAAGAATTGACAAATAAGCACATGCAAGTATCATTGCCATTAGATCCTATGTTGTGACAAGCATTAGAAAATGCCACCAGGTGTTCATTTGTAGTGACAGTGTTATTTCCCAAGAACCTAGGGAGATGCTCTTTGAATTTAGGAAGTTGACGAGTAGCAGGTGCTAGGTTAAGAGGAGAGGACACATGCCACAATGTGGTTGTGGCGTCTTATTCAAACTGAAAAAGCCCATAGTTTTTAATGACTTTGGTGGGTTTCGTGGTAGATTGGACATGGATATGGTGGCTATATAAGCTACCAATCACTGATGAAGCTGAAGACTGAGAAGAGGAAGCACTTCTAGTGCCACCACTAGATGCCATCTTGTGGATGATAGGTGAGGGGAAGAAAGACGAGTTGGATGAATCAGACAAAGTTCTCCTTAGAGCACTTTGTTGGGTTAATAACACAATGCTCCTTCCTATTTCAGTAATAGGATTAGTTTCAGGTGATAAGCCTCTTCTTCTTCTAGAAACACGAGAGTCTAAGGACATGAAAGTAAGGCCATGACTGAAGGAACAAGAAGGTTAACGCTGATTTATAAACTGTCTACGTCCATCTTCCCAACGTTCTTGGGCACTAATATCTCGTTCAATTGCTGCCCATGAATAATTAAGATCAAAACGAATATTGGCAGTGTATAAAATGGCGTTGAATAAATTCAAAGCAATGTTGGTATGATCTTGAAGACCGGGCTCAATATTGGACTGCCTTGCAACACGAACAATCATTAAGAAATAAAACAGTCAAAGAATCAATATCATAAAAAGAGATGTATTCGATGCTAATCAAGCATAAAAATTAACCAGAGAGATATCGAAGATCTCCCCAGTATGGTATCCAAATAAATGTTGAGGAAAAGATATGAAATGATCTTACTCAAACATTTTCAGATTCTACTTGGCTAAAGAAAAATAGATGGGAATATCACCCTATGTTTATAGCCATCAAAATTAAAATCCTAACTCACAAGTATCAATTACAAGTGCTTAGGCTGGTTTTTTATAAATAAAACTTGCTGAAAAATTCATTTTTTAATGTAATTTTCTGATTACATCAAATGCTGAAATAAATATAGAGACAGAAGTAAAAAATACCAATTCAATAATCAACACATGTGAGACATAAAACAATCCTTTATTTCATTCCAATTCATCAAAGAATCATTCTCTTTACAAAATTTTCCTGAGAAATTTTTGGACCAAAGTCAAACTTAGACGTCCCTGATGAAACATATAAAAGGACTTCTGACAGAAAATAAAAAAACTGAACTTGAAAAGATGGATCAACTTGTCACAGATTTCTGCCCACTAGACTCCGCACAAAAGCCTTTGTCAGTCATGAAAACTAATTCACAAACATACAAGTCTACACAGACTATCAAAGATAGATCAACACCTCTAAAAAACAAGTGTCAGAATGATGTAATTCAACCCTGAATCTTGCTGTCTACAATAAGACCTTGCTATAATAAAAAATAATTAGGCTTCTAATGAATTAAGGAATGAATGAAAACTAAATTGTCTCAACAAAAACTCAAGAGCAAACCTTAATATGTTTCTCCTTCTATTCTCCTCTTGTTCCTCCCTTTCCTTTTACCTTTAAGCAAATTAGAATTGGTTGAAGTAGTTGAACTACATTAGTTAAGTTAACTAAAAAATCAACCAACTTTTTAGTTAGGGGGAAAAGTAATAAATCATAATAAGGGTTTTTAAATAAATAATAACTACTAGATGGGACCCCTTCTGACTCCCCTTTTAGCTTTTAACAATCATAACACAACTAGTTAATTAAACAAAACATCCCTCCTTGTGACTCCCATCATTGCATTCATATTTGAAAATTTATCTCAATGATATTTGAAATTATTTTCAAAATATATGAATCATATATCCAAAGATAACATGCTATCCAAAATTTCTGAAGTCAATTGTTCTAATAAATAAATAAATGAAAACTTAAAATCTATATTTCCCACTCTAAGATGTAATTCTTCCCTTGTTGCTGCTGTCACCTTTTGATCTCTCGAAATTTGCCTTTGGCTGTGCTGAGCCTTTAGGCCTAATCTCGCTGATCACATGAGAGCAATCATCCCTCAAATTCATCTGGGAGGACACATATTTATTAGAGCCATTGGAGGGTGAGGAAGGGGCAGCAATGGATTTTCCTTTTTCAGGGGCATGGTGGGATTCGGTTTTCAACCTTCTTCTAGCATGAGAAGACTGAACTGGTGAGTGGGAAGGGGCAGCTTGGACAATTTGATTGATAGGCGGGGAAGCAGGTAAAGACAAATTGGGCCAACCACGAAGTTGGGAGATTGCTGTGTGGACAATTTCTTGCCATCCGTCATTTTCGGGAACCTCGAGTTGCAATGAGACATGAGGGGACACGTGAATACCAGGGCCTTGTGGTGCTTTGAAGGGAGGTGTTTCATGCCTAGGTTGGACCACTCCTTGCCCAATCGAATTGACAAAGGTTTTGGGACATGCGAGGGGTTTGTATTGAGCGAAAAATGTTAAAATGATGGGAAAAAGAACATGGTTACTACTCACTGACAACAAACAATCAACTGAAATGTAAACCAAAGAACATATCACTATAATCCATCCCCGTGATCTTAAACTATCACAATACATAGCTTCTCTTAACTGTAATTAAATTTTAGGAACATAAGAGTGAGTAAGGAATATGGGAAGGAGAGGGGATTGTAATTAACGAAAAGTGAAATAATGGTAGGGAAAAAGAGCGGATAATGTTCACAAAATTAATTAAGTAATCCAAAAAACCATTATGTATTTAATGCAATGATCCAACACTAACCAATTTATGTGATCAAGTAATAACTACTGTGTGTATAATTTAACCATTTCTCTTTGTTAAACATGCTCACTGTTCACTTTTAAATCTTTAAAACTTTCTATTACACAGTGCCATCATACTCAAAATATTATGCCTTCCAAAATAACCTGTATTAGAATTCTGTTCCTTCTCATTTGTCCCAGTATATTCAAAAAAAATTTCAAACGAACACACAGTCATTTGTTTCCACTCTGTTCAACATCAAAACATCAACCATTGTCATAAAGCAATCTTTCAAATCAAACATAGACACAAGTTCCTTTAAAGTCGTGGAGTATTCCATTTCTCAATTCAATTTAACAATCTGAATTGCAATGAGACCATACTGTTATGAACCCCGTGCCCATCTCTGATACAATGCACGATGTCCATAAAACATACACAGTAGACAACCAAGACACAACTGTCACAATTTTAAGTTCCAATAATCTCGATTGGCAATTAAAACACACATTAACAACAACCATTATTTCGACTTATACCATGCTTCTAGGAAACACACAACCCAACACATAATGTAAAGAGGCATATTCCCAATCAAACCATAAAACAATGCTGAGTCAACAATCTAATGATTACAATACAAGAGGCAACGACTGTGTGCCCACTTCATTTCTCGAATCAACCAATTAACCATGCTGAGCTATTGATTCAACTTTTATAATAAATAATGCAGTGACTAGTAAATAATGCAGTGACTAGATACCAAATAATCAAAACCATTGTCAATGCTATTAACAGAGATGAGCCAACAATCAACCACTATTGATGATACTCCACCAACTCACAACAATCAACAATATACCCGACATGATATAACTGGTTCCATTTATTAAAAATGGGCTTTGAATAATCAAGGGTTCTCCCTGTGGAACCAACACAGGGACACTAGAATCGACCACCAAAATCGGTGAGAAACTTTCAAAACAACACGGTGAACACACAGGCCACATTACCATTTTTTTGCAAGACGGGTGACAACTCACACCAGGCATGAGACATTATGAACAGAGGAGAAAAGGTTCTTCACAGGCCAATAAATAACACTAGGAACACGCAAGGTATAACCCTCAGTTTTCCCCAATCAACCCGAGCAATGCTGATATAAAAACAGAGCCATGAAATAGCAATCAACCTCAAAGCAAGCCCCTTGGCATAATAGCCATCATAACCAACTATGCAGACACCAATAGTATAAACGAGCCCATACCCAGGTGAAACGATATGCAGTGACACAAGGTGGCTCGAAATCAAACCTAACAACCCCATAACAACAAATATGACCGAGCAAGGTGACAAGAACTGTGTGGAGACAACCAACAAGTCTGGACCAGATGAACCCTCCAACAAAAACCCATAAGGAAAACAGAGAGCCTTCATGGCTTCTACCACTCAGAATAATCAATGAAACTGTGACTTCAACCATCATTTTCATTTGCAACAAAAACCACACCAACAACCATTCCAGAGAAACATCACAAGTTTATATAGTTTCCAGTCTCAAGAAAAGCACAGACCCATACATTACGAAGCCAACATCTATTTCATAACTAGAGCGGGTTCATGGATGGCAAAAAATACATACCTATAACCAAAAATCCTTAAAAACACGAGCTTGGTCGAGCAGTTCTTCCCTTGCATGAAAATCAGAGCTTAACCACATCGAACAACAATCGAACAATAGCCAAGCTAGGGTGACGACCAATGGGAGAGGTATGGAGTGACGTGCAGTAAATGCACGTCGCTTCCATCCTTTACTCATTCAATTACTTAGTACACGCCAACCAACCATCCATTAATCCATTCAATTAATCCATGCATCGAAATCAACATCCATTACTTTCCAAATGCGCCACCCTATATCACATTAACCATTGCCAAACATACCATAACACATATCGAATGTGATTTCATATAACTCAATAAATCGTATAGACACTACATTGGTTAGTTAGGACCAATCACCATTTCTTTAATTTCAATGCATATAGTGTAGCATAGTAGCATAGTAGCATAGTTTAGTTTCTTCCTTAGATTTTTCCATAGGTATCTTTTCACTTGCTCTTATTTCATGTTACTAACATGTGTCTTGTGCAGGTGTCACAAGTAATGAATCAAGGAGCAAATATCAAGGTAACAATGGATAACATAAGCTATCATGACATGAAATTAGAGCCTAGAGCAACATAACCCACATATAACATGCATTATCCATATGCCATTATGTCCCAAATAAAACTAAGATTTCATCGATCATGTAGAAACCTGTAAGTAGTGTTGAACATCAGTATAAACATCAGATAATAACCAGACCTGATCCTCCAATATACAAGGGGGTCCCACCTACTAGTATTATATATATCATTTAGCTTATAATTATTAAACTTTAGCAATACTTTGCGGGCAAAATCTTCGTTGCAATTTTTATCATCAACAAACTGGCGACTCCACAGGGAAATTTGTTTCCAACATATTTAGAACTCAGAACTCATGGTTTCCCAGAACAAGAACAACAGGGAAAAAAGATATAACCAGGAAGATTATGCAACAAGGGGAAGTGAGCGGATTTAATGGAAAAATGAATGACAATTTGGGAATAACTCATGTAAAATGTTAAGTATGAGGGGGTTTATCCTTGTATGCATAATCATTCAACCAAAATCTACTCTTTACTTCAAGGAAAAAAATTATGGACTTGCTCTTTTAAATTTTTAAATGCATGAAGAAATGGAAAGCAAAAGCGAGAGATAACCAATTTATTTATAAGACAATAGTGAAAGCAGATAACAAATTCAAGCGTGCCTTTAGGGGGAACATCGTAACAATTGTGTAAGCTTGATTGTTATTGAATAACAATATCTTGCAGGAGTGTCACTGTGGCAGAGCTGATCCAACTTCTTATTCTTGACCAAAATCAACTAAAAGATGAAAAAGCAATAAAAGTCATGACAATTAAAATTGCCAAATTTTAAACAACATAAATAACGTGACAATAATGTAAAAGCAATAGTAATTCCTCAAAACAGAAAGCATAAATCAAACTGCTGCAAAGCAGAAAATGAAAAATAGTGGAAAAAATGAAAGCAAAGCCAGAGTACTAATATACAGAAAATCCAAACAATGTTAGAACTTTCAAGTTGATTCCACGTAATGTTTCAAGTGCGAACCGCTAGTGTTGTAGGAAAACAATCGCTCCTGTAAATCTTTTAGAATGTAAGAATTAGTACCCAGAACAAAGACAATTTTGAAAGGACCCAGCCATAGTTTTTGAAATTTTGAAACCATTGATGGTCCTTTAGAGTATATGATTAGATCATCAAGATAAATATGAACGCTGATAAATTCGTTAGAAGTTATTTGTATAGGTCTTTTAAAGGTGGTACTTGCATCAGGTAAGCCAGAAAGCATACACTCATGAGTCACAGTACCCCAATCAGTGATAAAGGTGGTTTTGTAAGCCTCTGCCCCTTTTACCTTGATCTGATTGTAACAAAGAAAACCGTCAAGTAAGGACATCATCTTTGACCTTACAACTTGCTACATAATCATTTCCATATCAGGGGAAGGGGAAGGATTTTTCATGATAGCTTGATTGAATGTGTGAAAATTAATGTAGAAGCTAATATGATCAGTGACGTTTGAAACAAGTACCAATATGGAAATCCATTTAGGGTACTTGATCGGAAAGGTGTTTCCAACCTTCAAGAAATTTTCCAACTCCCTTCGAATCGTTGCTTTCAATGCAGGGTCGATAGGTCTTTGCTTTTTCCTAATTGGTTTTATGCCTTCCTTGAGGGGAATGGCATGTTGTATAAGACCAGGATAAAAACCACGAAGATCCTTGTAAGATGAAGCAAAAACATCTTGAAGTTCACCAAGTAGCTTGGCAAACTTCATTTCCCTTGCATCAGAACATTGGGCACCTATTTTAACATTCTTTGGAGATTCGAGTGTCCCAATATTCAAGGAGATGGTTTCACCCACCTTCCTTTTCGACTCCTCTTCTTTCTATTTTTCTTTATTCCCTACATCACTCGAAGAAAACGAAGTCTCTAGGGGAGTCAAGCCTTTAGGAATCTTGTCATCTTCTATGGATATAATTTCCTTGGGCTTAAAAGGTTCATTTTGAATGAAAGCACCATTGCTCTCATCATTAGGGAAGACCTGCCAAGATTCTCTATTTTTAGGGATGCGTGGACCATATAGATATTGAAAAGTACAATTAGGCCTATGTGGCATAAGTGGCTAAGTAGGAGAGGCTGCAAAAACAACTAACCGATCAACCATTGAGTTCAATTCCCTCTTAACATGAGTGATGCTAAAAGATAATAAGTTCGAGATAATTTCCCAAACAATCGGGGTGTATTGTTTCATCAACTTGTTGGTAGGGGCGTAAATCTTATGTACCAGGTTCAAAACAAGCTCAGAATCTCCAAAAACTGAAAGGTGACCACAACCAAGATTATAGGCGTTTTCAATGCCTAGTAATAAAGCTTCGAATTCAGTGACATTGTTCATGCAAGAAAAATCCAACCTATAAGAAAAGTTATGGATTTTTCCTATAGGAGAAATCAAGATAATGCTAGCTCCGTTACCCTCATTTGAGCATGAACCATCAAAGTGCATGTGCCACATACCATAATCTAAATCAATTTGTTCCAAGGGAATGTTATACTCATCAACAAAGATGGAATACACTCCTAGGTCCTCTTCGATATAGTTTACATTAGGCTATGGGACATTCTCTATGTAAGGTGAAATCCTTCCCTCTCTAAGGACTATAATGTTTTTACCATTCCGAGGAACGGATAAATGTGTTCCGTCGAGTGAGAGGTATCCACCTGTTAAATATTTCCAATCTCTTCCCAATATGATTGAGTAATTTCTTATTGGCATATCAATTACCTGAATACTAAGGGTTGTCCTTATTTCAGGGTGTGCGTACAAAACTAAGGTCACATACTTAATCTCACTTATGGTCATTTGTTGTAGGATATTATAGGAAAGCATGCTTCTGGCGTTTTCATTTTTAGAAGACAAGCCTATTTCTTCCATAATAATCTTCGACATCACACTTGGGCTTGAACCACCATCAATGAGGCAACAATGGGTGATTTTATCCATAATATTTATTTTAGGACCCATAAATGTCCCTTTTTCATCACATATTTTGCCTATTCAACCTTGTCATCTCTAAGTTAAATGCCTACTATAATGCATGCTAAGACCTTTTTCCCCAGGTATGAATCATTTATCTTGCTTTTATATTTTCATTTTCTTAGCATGTTTGATTGGTAACGTTCACATGTTTTACCCATAAAATGATTCAACTAATGATCGAAATGAATAGAACAACCAAGTCTTAAAGAATGGTAACTGCTGTTACACCAGTTGTTACAACTATGCACTAATCTTGGAAGGTGTTACAACTATGCACCAATCTTGGAATCTGTTACAGCTATGCGCCAATCCTGGAAGCTGTTACACGACTGCTGCAATAGGTGCCACCGATTCTGCTGATACATGACTGCTGTAACAAATGCCACCGATTTTGTTGTTACACGACTGCTACAACAAATGCCACCGATCCTGGAAGCTGCTACACCTACTGTTATATGTTTTAACTTGCAAGATTAGTTCTAGATCTTGTATTAATGATATCATACAAACAGCTTGAGAATCGGAGATTCTCAAGGCTGTTCTGATTTTGTTTTAACTGAATGACTCTAACTTTAAATAATAGAGCTTTTGTAATCAGAGGGACGAATTCAGACTACAAGAAAGTGAAGAGAAGTAAAGCTTATTGTACACAATATTTTTTTCAAATCAATAGAAGAGTGGATTGAATTTCTTTAGCAGACTGTAGCCTATTTCCCTGAGAGGATTTAGTGAGAAGGAAAGGGCCCACCTTCCTCATAGATTCCCCTCTGTTTTGAATTCCAGAATAGTTGTTTTAATGTGAATGGTTTATCTGATTAACAATTCTAGAACACAGTTGCTGTTACAGTCCAGTGCTTTTTTGTAGATGCGCATAAATCTGTCTCATGAGAATTAAAAGTCAATTGCTGAACATTGTTGGAGAATTGCTTTCCCTTTTTTTGCATTAGATTAAAATCTTGTTTTCAAGTAAAAGAAAATAAAAGTGTGGATTAATTTCTTGCAATAAGTAGATTTCCTTCTGTAATTAGTAGAGAACTCCTTCCTGCAAAAGTAAAATAGAAAGTTAGATTAGAATAGGTAATCTCGAATTCTTATACATTCATCAGTCTAGATTTCAATTTGTGATTTCAATTTTGCAGAACTCCAGCTGTGTCAGCATAATTGTGTTAGTAATAATTTTTGTTTCTTTTTTTCCCTACTACAATTATATTAGTGTTGCTTCCATAAT
>JASDQU011404428.1:15241-32591 GCA_032191745.1 Picea mariana
TAAGATCCAAGCAGTCATCCGAAATGAAAGAAACCTAATGCATATGTAAGAAGGTTATAATGATCAAATATGACACATACCATGATACCTCGGACCAATTACCTCATGGAGCAAGAGCCCTCTCTGATGCAAGCCCAGGCCGGTAGTGATGGAAGCTGGTACTGCTGACAGGACACAGCTGGCTGAGAAGAAGAAAGATGGGCCCTCCAGGGCCATGCTCAAGTCACTCCTACTCTCGGTACTCCATGTCTAGGACCATGTGGGCCTCGAGACATGATCTCCTAGTTATCCCTAAATATTGGGGATAACACTGGCCAACTGATTCAGAATATTGTATTTGGAAGAGGGGAGAGGGGGAGTTGTTTCTTGAATGTCAAGAACCTTAGGAACCTGAACCGTAGCAGCTGGTGAAGATGAGCTTGGGCTAGAAGAATTGCGGGGAGAATCATATTTTCCCTTGGGAGCGTAGGATTTATTCCTAGTATTGATGATCATGGCATATTCTGGCTCTACAAAATCTAGCACAACGATGGTAGTTTCTGGTCTTTTACCAAAGATATTATCTTTGACACTCTTCCTTACCTCACTTTTGGCTTCCTCGTGGTGTTCATCTTAAAAGTTACACCAAATTCGAGGCAAGATAGCTTTAGGATGAAAATTATTTTCAATTGGATTCCTAAAGGGGGGTGCAGAAGAGGATGAAGCTGTAGGGGTGAGAGGGGAGACAGTTCCTTTTCACTCATACGCTATAATACGATTATTCCTATCTTGTACTAGCTGTAAGAGGGTGGACATGTCTGTCTGTTAAATCGATACTCCCTGTGGAAGACTTGTTCTTTCAAGCTCTTCTTCATACTCTAAACAAGTATGCATAGCAGAACTGAGATTATCAATGGATTTTTCCTCAAGCCTATGATGATAGGGGGAAAGTAATACATTATAATAATGTATGAAAGAGGCTTGGTTCTGAGGTCGAATGAGTTCATGGATTTGATCGTATAACTTAGTGAACTGCAAGTTGAAGGACTTGATGGTCACACCATCCTAATAGGCGATGTGATTGTAATACCGTAGCTACTCAGCTGGGATTTTAGATTTCCCATAGGTGGATCTGAACCAATAAACTAACTCCTCCCAAGTAGACAAAATCTTAGGAGGAAGGTCAAAGAAATCGACCACGTCCTTCCCTTCCAAAGAATTGACAAATAAGTGCATGCAAGTATTGTTGTCATTAGATCCTATGTTGTGACAAGCATTAGAAAATGCCACCAGGTGTTCATTTGTAGTGACAATGTTATTTCTCGAGAACCTAGGGAGATGATATTTGAATTTAGGAAGTTGACGAGTAGCAGGTGCTAGGTTAAGAGGAGAGGACACATGCCACAATGTGGTTGTGGCGTCTTATTCAAACTGAAAAAGCCCATAGTTTTTAATGACTTTGATGGGTTTCGTGGTAGATTGGACATGGATATGGTGGCTATATAAGCTACCAATCACCGACGAAGATGAAGACTGAGAGGAGGAAGCACTTCTAGTGCCACCACTAGATGCCATCTTGTGGATGATAGGTGAGGGGAAGAAAGACGAGCTGGATGAATCATAAAAAGTTCTCCTTAGAGCACTTTGTTGGGTTAATAACACAACGCTCCTTCCTATTTCAGTAATAGGATTAGTTTCAGGTGATAAGCCTCTTCTTCTTCTAGAAACATGAGAGTCTAAGGACATAAAAGTAAGGTCAAAACTGAAGGAACAAGAAGGTTAACGCTGATTTATAGGCTATCTACGTCCAGCTTCCCAATGTTCTTGGGCACTAATATCTCGTTCAATTGCTGCCCATGAATAATTAAGATCAACACGAGTATTGGCAGTGTATAAAATGGCGTTGAATAAATTCAAAGCAATGTTGGTCTGATCTTGAAGACTGGGCTCAATATTGGACTGCCTTGCAACACGAACAATCATTAAGAAATAAAACAGTCAAAGAATCAATATCATAAAAAGAGATGTATTCGATGCTAATCAAGCATAAAAATTAACCAAAGAGATATCGAAGATCTCCCCAGTATGGTCTCCAAATAAATGTTGAGGAAAAGATATGAAATGATCTTACTCAAACATTTTCAGATTCTGCTTGGCTAAAGAAAAATAGACGGGAATATCACCCTATGTTTATAGCCATCAAAATTAAAATCCTAACTCACAAGTATCAATTACAAGTGCTTAGGCTGGTTTTTTATAAATAAAACTTGCTAAAAAATTCATTTTTTAATGTAATTTTCTGATTATATCAGATGCTGAAATAAATATAGAGACAGAAGTAAAAAATACCAAGTCAATAATCAACACATGTGAGACATAAAACAATCCTTTATTTCATTCCAATTCATCAAATAATCATTCTCTTTACAAAATTTTCCTGAGAAATTTTTGGACCAAAGTCAAACTTAGACGTCCCTGATGAAACATATAAAAGGACTTTTGACAGAAAATAAAAAAACTGAACTTGAAAAGCTGGATCAACTTGTCACAGATTGCTGCCCACTAGACTCCACACAATAGCCTTTGTCAGTCATGAAAACTAATTTACAAACATACAAGTCTACACAGACTATCAAAGATAGATCAACACCTCTGAAAAACAAGTGTCAGAATGATGTAATTCAACCCTGAATCTTGCTGTCTACAAGAAGACCCTGCTATAATAAAAAATAATTAGGCTTCTAATGAATTAAGGAATGAATGAAAACTGAATTATCTCAACAAAAACTCAAGATCAAACCTTAGTATGTTTCTCCTTCTATTCTCCTCTTGTTCCTCCCTTTCCTTTTGCCTTTAAGCAAATTAGAATTGGTTGAAGTAGTTGAACTACATTAGTTAAGTTAACTAAAAAATCAACCAACTTTGTAGTTAGGGGGAAAAGTAATAAATCATAATAAGGGTTTTTAAATAAATAATAACTACTAGATGGGACCCCTTCTGACTCCCCTTTTAGCTAGGCGGAAAATTTGATTGATAGGCGGGGAAGCAGGTAAAGAGAAATTGGGCCAACCACGAAGTTGGGAGACTGCCGTGTGGACAATTTCTTGCCATCCATCATTTTCGGGAACCTCGAGTTGCAATGAGACATGAGGGGACGCGGGAATACCAGGGCCTTGTGGTGCTTTGAAGGGAGGCATTTCATGCCTAGGTTGGACCACTCCTTGCCCAATCCAATTGAAAAACCCAACCTGAAATAGATGGCCTAACTCTTGCGAGTCAACATCAAAGTGAATGGAGAATCTTGGCCTTCTAGGGCCCCTGTTCCAATTACCTCTTCCTCGGTTACCTTTGCCATGGCTACCTCGGCTGAAAAAGCTCATTCCTGTATGCATGATTGATTAACAAATACTTTCTTTAACAACCATACATGACAACTCTTTTAAAATATGAAATAAATTTTGGCTCAGCAACATATCAGACTCATGAAATCCAATCCATACAAATTGTTTAACTGTTGTCAATGGCCAGGGGGTGAACAAAGGTTTTGGGACATGCGAAGGGTTTGTATTGAGCGAAAAATGTTAAAATGATGGGAAAAAGAACATGGTTACTACTCACTGACAACAAACAATCAACTGAAATGTAAACCAAAGAACATATCACTATAATCCATCCCCGTGATCTTAAACTGTCATAATACATAACTTCTCTTAATTGTAATTAAATTTTAGGAACAGGGAGTGAGTAATGAATATGGGAAGGAGAGGGGATTGTAATTAACGAAAAGTGAAATAATGGTAGGGAAAAAGAGCGGATAATGTTCACAAAATTAATTAAGTAATCCAAAAAACCATTATGTATTTAATGCAATGATCCAACACTAACCAATTTCTATGATCAAGTAATAACTACTGTGTGTATAATTTAACCATTTCTCTGTGTTAAACATGCTCACTGTTCACTTTTAAATCTTTAAAAATTTCTATTACATAGTGCCATCATACTCAAAATAATATGCCTTCCAAAATAACCTGTATTAGAATTCTGTTCCTTCTCATTTGTCCCAGTATATTCAAAACAAATTTCAAATGAACACACAGTCATTTGTTTCCACTCTGTTCAACATCAAAACATCAACCATTGTCATAAAGCAATCTTTCAAATCAAACATAGACACAAGTTCCTTTAAAGTCGTGGCCTATTCCATTTCTCAATTCAATTTAACAATCTGAATTGCAATGAGACCATACTGTTATGAACTCCGTGCCCATCTCTGATACAATGCACGATGTCCATAAAACATACACAGTAGACAACCAAGACACAACTGTCACGATTTTAAGTTCCAATAATCTCGATTGGCAATTAAAACATACATTAACAACAACCATTATTTCGACTTATACCATGCTTCTAGGAAACACACAACCCAACACAGAATGTAAAGAGGCATATTCCCAATCAAACCATAAAACAATGCTGAGTCAACAATTCAATGGTTACAATACAAGAGGCAAGGACTGTGTGCCCACTTCGTTTCTAGAATCAACCAATTAACCATGCTGAGCTATTGATTCAACTTTTATAATAAATAATGCAGTGACTAGGTACCAAATAATCAAAACCATTGTCAATGCTATTAACAGAGACAAGCCAACAATCAACCACTATTGACGATACTCCACCAACTCACAACAATCAACAATATACCTGACATGATATAACTGGTTCCATTTATTAAAAATGGGCTTTGAATAATCAAGGGTTCTCCCTGTGGAACCAACACAAGGACACTGGAATCGACCACCAACATCGGTGAGAAACTTTCAAAACAACACGGTGAACACACAGGCCACATTACCATTTTTTTGCAAGACGGGTGACAACTCACACCAGGCATGATACATTATGACCAGAGGAGCAAAGGTTCCTCACAGGACAATAAATAACACCAGGAACACGCAAGATATAACCCTTGGTTTTCCCCAATCAACCCGAGCAATGCTGATATAAAAACAAAGCCATGAAATAGAAATCAACCTCAAAGCAAGCCCCTTGGCATAATAGCCATCATAATCAACTACGCAGACACCAATAGTATAAACGAGCCCATACCCAGGTGAAACGATATGCAGTGGCACAAGGTGGTTCGAAATCAAACCCAACAACCCCATAACAACAAATATGACCGAGCAAGGTGACAAGAACTATGTGGAGACAACCAACAAGTCTGGACCGGATGAACCCTCCAACAAAAACCCATAAGGAAAACAGAGAGCCTTCATGGCTTCTACCACTCAGAATAATCAATGAAACTGTGACTTCAACCATCATTTTCATTTGCAACAAAAACCACACCAACAACCATTCCAGAGAAACATCACAAGTTTATATAGTTTCCAGTCTCAAGAAAAGCACAAACCCATACATTACTGAGCCAACATCTATTTCATAACCAGAGCGGGTTCATGGATGGCAAAAAAGACATACCTATAACCAAAAATCCTTAAAAACACAAGCTTGGTCGAGCAGTTCTTCCCTTGCCTGAAAATCAGAGCTTAACCACATCGAACAACAATCGAATAATAGCCAAGCTAGGGTGATGACCAATGGGAGAGGTACAGAGTGACGTGCAGTAAATGCACGTCGCTTCCATCCTTTACTCATTCAATTACTTAGTACATGCCAACCAACCATCCATTAATCCATTCAATTAATCCATGCATCGAAATCAACATCCATTACTTTCCAAATGTGCCACCCTATATCACATTAACCATTGCCAAACATGCCATAACACATATCGAATGTGCTTTCATATAACTCAATAAATCGTATAGACACTACAATGGTTAGTTAGGACCAATCACCATTTCTTTAATTTCAATGCATATAGTGTAGCATAGTAGCATAGTTTAGTTTCTTCCTTAGATTTTTCCATAGGTATCTTTTCACTTGCTCTTATTTCATGTTACTAACATGTGTCTTGTGTAGGTGTCACAAGTAATGAATCAAGGAGAAAATATCAAGGTAACAATGGATAACAGAAGCTATCATGACATGAAATTAGAGCCTAGAGCAACATAACCCACATATAACATGCATTATCCATCTACCATTATGTCCCAAATAAAACTAAGATTTCATCGATCATGTAGAAACCTGTAAGTAGTGTTGAACATCAGTATAAACATCAGATAATAACCAGATCTGATCCTCCAATATACAAGGGGGTCCCACCTACTAGTATTATATATATCATTTAGCTTATAGTTATTAGACTTTAGCAATACTTTGCAGGCAAAATCTTCGTTGCAATTTTTATCATCAAAAAACTGGCGACTCCACAGGGAAATTTGTTTCCAACATATTTAGAACTCAGAACTCATGGTTTCCCAGAACAAGAACAACAGGTCAAAAAGATATAACCAGGAAGATTATGCAACAAGGGGAAGTGAGCGGATTTAATGGAAAAATGAATGGGAATTTGGGAATAACTCATGTAAAATGTTAAGTATGAGGGGGTTTATCCCTGTATGCATAATCATTCAACCAGAATCTACTCTTTACTTCAAGGAAAAAAATTATGGACTTGCTCTTTTAAATTTTTTAATGCATGAAGAAATGGAAAGAAAAAGCGGGAGATAACCAATTTATTTATAAGACAACAATGAAAGAAGATAACAAATTCAAGCGTGCCTTTAGGGGGAACATCGTAACAACTGTGTAAGCTTGATTGTTATTGAATAACAATATCTTGCAGGAGTGTCACTGTGGCAGAGCTGATCCAACTTCTTATTCTTGACCAAAATCAACTAAAAGATGAAAAAGCAATAAAAGTCATGACAATTAAAATTGCCAAATTTTAAACAACAGAAATAAAGTGACAATAATGTGAAAGCAATAGTAATTCCTCAAAACAGAAAGCAGAAATCAAACTGCTGCAAAGAAGAAAATGAAAAACAGTGAAAAAAATGAAAGAAAAGCTAGAGTACTAATATACAGAAAATCCAAACAACGTTAGAACTTTCAAGTTGATTCCACGTAATGTTTCAAGTGCGAACCGCTAGTGTTGTAGAAAAACAATCGCTCCTGTAAATCTTTTAGAATGTAAGAATTAGTACCCAGAACAAAGGCAATTTTGAAAGGACCCAGCCATAGTTTTTGAAATTTTGAAACCATTGATGGTCCTTTAGAGATATGATTAGATCATCAAGATAAATATGAATGCTGATCAATTCATTAGAAGTTATTTGTATAGGTCTTTTAAAGGTGGTACTTGCATCAGGTAAGCCAGAAAGCATACGCTCATGAGTCACAGTACCCCAATTAGTGATAAAGGTGGTTTTGTAAGCCTCTGCCCCTTTTACCTTGATCTGATTGTAACAAAGAAAACCGTCAAGTAAGGACATCATCTTTGACCTTACAACTTGCTACATAATCATTTCCATATCAGGGGAAGGGGAAGGATTTTTCATGATAGCCTGATTGAATGTGCGAAAATTAATGTAGGAGCTAAAATGATCAGTGATGTTTGAAACAAGTACCAATCTGGAAATCCGTTCAGTGTACTTGATCGGAAAGGTGTTTCCAACCTTCAAGAAATTTTCCAACTCCCTTCGAATCGTTGCTTTCAATGCAGGGTCGATAGGTCTTTGCTTTTTCCTAATTGGTTTTATGCCTTCCTTGAGGGGAATGGCATGCTGTATAAGACCAGGATAAAAACCATGAAGATCCTTGTAAGACGAAGCAAAAACATCTTGAAGTTCACCAAGTAGCTTGGCAAACTTCATTTCCCTTGCATCAGAACATTGGGCACCTATTTTAACATTCTTTGGAGATTCGGGTGTCCCAATATTCAAGGAGATGGTTTCACCCACCTTCCTTTTCGAATCCTCTTCTTTCTGTTTTTGTTTATTCCCTACATCACTCGATGAAAACGAAGTCTCTAGGGGAGTCAAGCCTTTAGGAATCTTGTCATCTTCTATGGATATAATTTCCTTGGGCTTAAAAGGTTCATTTTGAATGAAAGCACCATTGCTCTCATCGTTAGGGAAGACCTGCCAAGATTCTCTATTTTTAGGGATGCGTGGACCATATAGATATTGAAAAGTACAATTAGGCCTATGTGGCATAAGTTGCTGAGTAGGAGAGGCTGCAAAAACAACTAACCGATCAACCATTGAGTTCAATTCCCTCTTAACATGAGTGATGCTAAAAGATAATAAGTTCAAGATAATTTCCCAAACAATCTGGGTGTATTGTTTCATCAACTTGTTGGTAGGGGCGTAAATATTACGTACCAGGTTCAAAACAAGCTCAGAATCTCCAAAAAATGAAAGGTGACCACAACCAAGATTATAGGCGTTTTCAATGCCTAGTAATAAAGCTTCGAATTCAGTGACATTGTTCGTGCAAGAAAAATCCAACCTATAAGAAAAGTTATGGATTTTTCCTATAGGAGAAATCAAGATAATGCTAGCTCCGTTACCCTCATTTGAGCATGAACCATCAAAGTGCATGTGCCACATACCATAATCTAAATCAATTTGTTCCAAGGGAATGTTATCCTCCTCAACAAAGATGGAATACACTCCTAGGTCCTCTTCGATATAGTTTACATTAGGCTGTGGGACATTCTCTATGTAAGGTGAAATCCTTCCCTCTCTAAGGACTATAATGTTTTTACCATTCCGAGGAACGGATAAATGTGTTCCGTCGAGTGAGAGGTATCCACCTGTTAAATATTTCCAATCTCTTCCCAATATGATTGAGTA
Organism: Picea mariana; assembly: GCA_032191745.1. Classification (NCBI taxonomy): domain Eukaryota; kingdom Viridiplantae; phylum Streptophyta; class Pinopsida; order Pinales; family Pinaceae; genus Picea; species Picea mariana. The sequence continues at coordinate 23,998 of JASDQU011404428.1, forward strand.
ATTTCTTATTGGCATATAAATTACCTGAATACTAAGGGTTGTCCTTATTTCAGGGTGTGCGTACAAAACTAAGGTCACATCCTTAATCTCACTTATGGTCGTTTGTTGTAGGATATTATAGGAAAGCATGCTTCTAGCGTTTTCATTTTTAGAAGACAAGCCTATTTCTTCCATAATAATCTTCGACATCACACTTGGGCTTGAACCACCATCAATGAGGCAACAATGGGTGATTTTATCCATAATATTTATTTTAGGACCCATAAATGTCCCTTTTTCATCACATATTTTGCCTATTCAACCTTGTCATCTCTAAGTTAAATGCCTACTATAATGCATGCTAAGACCTTTTTCCCCAGGTATGAATCATTTATCTTGCTTTTATATTTTCATTTTCTTAGCATGTTTGATTGGTAACGTTCACATGTTTTACCCATAAAATGATTCAACTAATGATCGAAATGAATAGAACAACTAAGTCTTAAAGACTGGTCATTGCTGTTACACCAGTTGTTACAACTATGCGCCAATCTTGGAAGGTGTTACAACTATGCGCCAATCTTGGAAGCTGTTACAACTATGCACCCATCCTGGAAGCTGTTATACGACTGCTGCAATAGGTGCCACCGATTCTGCTGATACACGACTGCTGTAACAAATGCCACTGATTTTGTTGTTACACGACTGCTGCAACAAATGCCACCGATCCTGGAAGCTGCTACACCTACTGTTATATGTTTTAACTTGCAAGATTAGTTCTAGATCTTGTATTAATGATATCATACAATAAGCTTGAGAATCAGGGATTCTCAAGGCTGTTCTAATTTTGTTTTAACTGAATGATTCTAACTTTAAATAACAGAGCTTTTGTAATCAGAGGGACGAATTCGGACTACGAGAAAGTGAAGAGAAGTAAAGCTTATTGTACACAATATTTTTTTCAAATCAATAGAAGAGTGGATTGAATTTCTTTAGCAGACTGTAGCCTATTTCCCTGAGAGGATTCAGTGAGAAGGAAAGGGCCCACCTTCCTCACAGATTCCCCTCTGTTTTGAATTCCAGAATAGTTGTTTTAATGTGAATGGTTTATCTGATTAAAAATTCTAGAACATAGTCGCTGTTACAGTCCAGTGCTTTTTTGTAGATGCACATAAATCTGTCTCATGAGAATTAAAAGTCAATTGCTGAACATTGTTGGAGAATTGCTTTCCCTTTTTTTGCATTAGATTAAAATCTTGTTTTCAAGTAAAAGAAAATAAAAGTGTGGATTAGTTTCTTGCAATAAGTAGATTTCCTTCTGCAATTAGTAGAGAACTCCTTCCTGCAAAAATAAAATAGAAAGTTAGATTAGAATAGGTAATCCCGAATTCTTATACATTCATTAGTCTAGATTCAATTTGTGATTTCAATTCTGCAGAACTCCAACTGTGTCAGCATAATTGTGTTAGTAATAATTTTTGTTTCTTTTTTTCCCTACTACAATTAGATTAGTGTTGCTTCCATAATCTAGCATAGACTGTGCACAATTATCTTTAAATAATAGACTTCCCTGGGTTGACAATTTATATTGAACACCTTAACTCTCTATTCATTTAGACAATTAAAGTGCCCAACATTTTGGCGCCGTTGCCGGGGAAGATTATTATAGATTTTTGTAAGCACATTAGTTTTTTTTTTCTAAAGGAATGATTATACTGCATGAATTGAGGAACGCGAGGACATATTCCCCAAAATACTAACCCTACAGGTACCAGAGGACATGGAGGAAGAAATCCTACACTGGGAAGACAAACATTTGTTAATGAAATAATAGCCAGAGCCGATTCTTCTTCAGGATCTATTTTTCACCCTACAAATCCTCCAAGAAGACGTAATCTTCAGTCATCAGAACTACCCCTTCTTGAAACATCATTTTCATCAAGGGATGGAGCTGAAGCAGAAGTCGAAGCTGAAGATTTGTCACGAACAAATCAACAAGCAGCACTGGAGAACATTGAAGTTCAGGGAAGTATAGTTCAAAATAGGGAAAATCCAGAAGAAACGGTTTATTAGATCAACGGTCAGGTAGTCACTAAAGAAGAGTGGGACGCTTTTCATACAAAGTGGAGAGAAATAACACATATGGAAAATCAAGGGGATAATGAAGAAGAGTTCCACTAGGAGAACCCACAAAACAACGAAGACCAGGTAAATAATGAAAATACTATCTCTACCCTGGTTTTTCCTATTTCTAATGTTCCCACACGAGGGATGGCTCCTATGAAAAACATACCTCTCTTAGCTTTGCTGAATTTTCATGGATTGTCTACTAAGGATCCAGATGCATTTCTATTTGAATTTGACATTTTGTGTAGAAGCTATGACTACACTACCACTGTACAAAAACTTAAACTATTTCTAGCTACATTGAAGGGTACTGCATTAAGATGGTTTATGAGCTTGGGAGGAGAGAACATTTCAACATGGGTACAAATGAGGCAACTTTTCCTAAACAAATACCAAGACTACTGCCGAACAAGGGAACGAACGGAGGAATTGTTCAAAATGTCTCAGAAGGAGGATGAGACCCTTGAAGATTTTGTCGAACAACTCTAGTATAATCTACAAAGGTCTGGGCATCCATATGTAAGTAAAGACATTTTAAAAACTATTTTGCTAAAAGGAGTTAGAGAAGATTGTTTAGATATACTGAATATGATTGGAAAAGGAGATATATCTAAAGAATCCTATGAGGACATTGTAGACCTTTGTAAAAGATGTTCTCGAGGATCTACAAAGAATAGGTCAACTACCAAGGATACCACTTTTTCAAGGGTGCATAAATCAGCCAATGGAGGAGCAACAAGAGCAGAAATAGGTAATCTGTTAGAAAATTTCAAAACATAGATGATTAACTCTTTTGCTTCACAAATTGACACCTTGCAGATCAAGCAGAAACAAGTAGAATCAAAGCAAGCATTGTGCATTTTCTGTTCGAAATGCAGGAAGAAACATCCACCAATGGAGTGCCCGCTGAACAATATCCAGGTATGTCTTATTTGTGAATTAGATCATGCTACTGACCAATGTCCCTCTCTACCAGGAGTAAAAGCATCAATGAAGGCAACTAATGAGGAAGCAGAGGCTGCCTATCTAATTACACAAAGGAGATAATGGCAGCCAAGAATTCAAGGTATGAACTCTCAATTCTCTCCTGCAACACTTAATTATTGGAACAATCAGCCACTATATGGACAGATGAATGCTCCCACTCCACATCAGATGTCAACCCCTTACCAAGATCCCAATGCAAGGTTACCTATGCCTCAACAGTAGAATCACCATGGACAATGGAACCCATATTGGAGAGGCCCTCAACAACACCTCAGTTATCAGAACCATCACTAGCCGAACCCTTATCAACACCAGTTCCAACCCTAGTACCAACAACAACAACTGCAGTTACCCCTAAATGCCCCATCGAACAATCCTCCTTTACGACCTCAGATGCCTGTGCAACTTAACCCAAACCTAAATAATAAGGCCGTTCAGAACATAGACATACAGAATGTGCCAGCCTTGTCTATTACTCCCATGCCTTGTGATGAAATCAAATTAAGATCAGGGAGAATAGTCGAGCCAATAATTGAAGATGCTCCATCTTCAGAGTCAGACAAGGAATCGGGGGAAAGTCCATCTGCTAATACAGAAGAAATTGTCCAACCTATAATAGAGTCAGCAGACCCACCATTCCTTGATAGGTCGACGATTACTAAACCTGTGGAATTACCATATTTCAATCTCTTAGAAGAATTGCAAAATATGCACGTTAATATTCCATTATCGCAAGCCATCAGAGATGTCTCTATTTATGCCAAGACTGTAAGAGATCTCTGTATAAAAAGACCTGGACGAGAACCCAGGGACCCCCTCACCATGCATGTGGTGGGGGATTTTTCTGAACTAATGTTAGGCAAATCCCCACCTCCTAAGTATGGCGACCCAGGAAACCCTACAATCACTATAAAAATTGGACATACATCTATCCCCCATGCGCTAATCGACTTAGGGGCGGAAATTAACATCATGCCAATAGAAACTACACAATTACTGCAACTCAGAACACAAGTCCGACCTACCCCTACTGTTCTTGAATTATCTGATCGTTCTACCATCAGACCAGAAGGAGTAATAGATGATTTAGTCATTTCTGTGGATTCATGGGAGTATCCTGCTGATTTTGTTGTGTTGCAACCCAAAACCCGTATGGGGGGCCACCCTCTAATTCTTGGAAGACCGTGGTTAGCTACAACTGATGCTTTCATTGGTTATCGAACTGGTTCCATGACCATATCTGATATTTATAACAAAAAAAACCTGACCCTGTATCCTCATGCTACACCTAGGGCGGAACCTGAAAAATTCTTTATGGATGGACACTGAGGATGAAAATGCTCTTCCTGTGCTAACCATAGGAAAATCCCTGAGTTTCAAGTATGAGATAGAGGATGAATTAATCAACTACTTTATCTATGAATCCTCTACTGTTACACGAAACACGCACCATCATTTGATTAGAGTCTTCGACCCCGTCATCCAGGAAGATATAAGCTTAGAAATGTTCTCGGAAACCACTAACAATCAAAATGATTCAGCTGTAACAAAAAACGCTATAACAACAACCGCTGTAACAACAAATGCTGTAACAACAACCGCTGTAACAACAAACACTATAACAACAGATGATGAAACAACTGAATTGTTTCCTAAAGTCAGTTCCAAGAGCATTGCTGTAGAAATTAAACCTGGGAAAATCTTGAACATCAATCCTGATTTATCCACTGCTGAAACTCGTCGATTGATGAAATTACTGATTGAACATAAAGAAGCATTTTCCTGGGATTACATGGATATGAAAGGCATTTCCTTTGAACTATGTACCCACCATATATACATTAAGGAAGAATGTCATCCCATTTGCCAACCCCAAAGGAGGATGAATCCAAACCTTAAAGAAATTGTTAAAGAAGAACTCCAGAAACTTCTCAATGCTGATTTCATTTACCCTATATTAGACAGTGAGTGGGTCTCACATTTGGTTATTGTTCCTAAAAATAATGAAAAATGGAGAGTCTGTGTAGACTATAGAGCCCTGAATAAAGCAACGCAGAAGGATCACTTCCCTCTGCCATTTATTGATTAGGTTTTAGACAATCTAGCTGGGAAAAAGTTTTTCTCTTTCTTAGATGGATTCAATGGCTATAATCAGATAAAAATTGCTCCATAGGACCAAGATAAGACCACTTTTTCCAGCCCTTGGGGTACATTTGCTTACAAGGTTCTCCCATTCGGATTATGTAATGCACCAGCCACCTTCCAGAGAGCTGTAATTGGTATTTTTTCTGATATGGTGAATGACTGTATGGATATATTCATGGATGACTTTACCCCTTATGGCATTGATTTCGATGAAGCCTTGACTAATCTGGAAAAAGTTCTTAAAAGATGTATACAGTCTCATCTTTCTTTAAGTACATAAAAGTTCCATATGCTGATGAGCTAGGGTGTAGTGCTGGGACACTTCATTTCTTATGTAGGAATCCAGGTAGACCTCGCCAAAATCCAGGTAATTTTGGATATTCCAACTCCGTCAACTCAGAAAGAGGTCAGAAGTTTTTTAGGGCATTCTAGTTATTACAGGAGATTCATTAAAAACTTTTCCAAACTGGCTTCCCCCTTGTTTTTTCTATTAACAAAAGATGTTGACTTTCGTTGACTGACAATTGTGAATTGTCTTTTACAGATCTAAAACAGAAACTGTCCACAACTCCCATTTTGAGAGGGCCCAATTGGGCTCTTCCATTTCACATTTCTTCAGATGCCTCCGATATTGCAATCAGTGCAGTACTAGGGAAACGTGAAGAAAAAGAGCCTTATGCTATCTACTATATTAGCAAAAACATGGCTCCTGCTGAATTAAATTATATAGTTATTGAAAGAGAATTCTTAGTAGTAGTTTATGCAATCAATAAATTCAGGCATTATGTCACTGGATATCCTAATTTTATTCATACTGATCATAAAACAATTAAATATCTGATGAATAAACCTATTACTAATGCCTGAGTAACCAGATGGTTGTTACTTCTACAAGAATTTGACATCATTATAGTAGATAGACCTAGAAAAGAAAATGTGGTTGCTGATTTTCTATCAAGATTACATGTAAATGATGATAATTTACCCGTTGATGATTCCTTTCCAGATGAACATTTGTTTGTAGTATCTGCTCACTCACCTTGGTATGCAGACATTGCTAATTATTTGGTTGCAGGGAAGGTACCTCCCCATTTATCTCCGCGAGAAAGAAGGAAGATTATTCAGAAGAGTGCTCGGTATAGTTGGATAGGAGGATACCTTTTCTACATAGGCCTCGATCAGGAAATCATGAGATGTGTGAGGGATGTTGAAGTATATGATCTGCTGAAGGCTTTCCATGATGGCCCTTGTGGGGTTCATTTTGCTGATAAAAAGACCGGGCATAAAATTTTAAGGATGGGCTATTTTTGGCCCACCATATTTCAAGATGCCAAGAAATATGTTCAAACTTGTGACAATTTCAAACTAATGGGTCAGCCAAATCGTAGGGATGAGATGCCTCTACAGCCTCAGGTAGTGTTAGAACCTTTTGAGAGATGGGCCATGGATTTCATAGGGCCCATTAACCCACCTTCTAATAAAAAAGTATATATATTGGTCTGTACAGATTACATGACCAAATGGGTAGAGGCGAAAGCACTCATTAGAGCCTCAGAAGAATCTGTCTTAGCATTTCTTTTCGAAGATATCTTTGTTAGGTTTGGATTTCCCAGAGAATTAATAACTAATGGAGGACCCCCTTTCACATCACATAAACTTGAAGTCCTACTCAGTAAATATCATGTTTTACATAGAATAGGTTCTCCATACCATCCACAAGGCAATGGCCAGGTGGAAAGTACCAACAAATTTATCGAAGCCATTCTTACTAAAACAATGAGAGAAGATCGTCGGGATTGGACAGATAGATTGCATGAAGTTCTATGGGCTTACAGAACTACTTGGAGAAACGCAACTGATTTTTCTCCTTACGAACTGGTATATGGAAAAAGCCCTGTTTTTCCCATTGAATTCGAAATCAAAACCTTAATAATTGCATCAACAGTCAACCTTGACTTGACTATTGCACAAAAGGCCAGACTGCAACAAATCAATGAGCTTGACGAAAAGAGTTTGGACGCTATTCATCAAACCTCAGTGATTCAACAACAGAGAACGAAATGGCATGACCAGGTCATCAAGAAGAAATTATTCCAGAAAGGAGATTGGGCCCTGCTGTACGATTCACGCTTTAAAGAATTTCAGGGTAAGCTGCGTACACGATGGCTAGGACCTTATGAGGTAGACATTGTTTTTCCCAATGGGACAGTCAGGTTGATCACTATTGATGGATTCGATACACAATTACATGCAAATGGTCATCGCCTGTGCCTGTATCAACGCCCACTATCCAAGGAAGAATTTAAATCTAAATGTTCAACCGATACAGGTTATCAATTCTTAAAAGGAATGGAGCTTGCTCCTTCCCTTTCTCAACTTTAGGACTTATTTTTCTCAGACCTTGTATATAAATAAACTCGACAAAAATTTAAATTTTTCTGTTTTTGTTTGATTGTGTTTACTATGCTAATAAATTAAGCCTTGAAATGTATCAGTCAGTCTTTGTGTGTGTAGGTGAACAACAACGATGACTACAGAAAATGTGACAAACGATTAGTTCATGGAAGTTGAAAAACTTCCTAAAAACTAAGTGATGCAGCGTTCGACCGATTTTTTGCTGTTACACCCATTTTCGATAAAACTGGCTGATTTTCTGCTGTTACACCCATTTTCGATAAATTGGATGATATTCTGATGTTACACCCATTTCTGACAAATTGGCTGATTTTTTGCTGTTACACCCATTTCCAATAAAATTGACCGATTTTTTGCTGTTACACCCATTTCCGACAAATTGGCCGATTTTCTGTTGTTACACCCATTTCCGATAAGTTGGCCGATTTTCTGCTGTTACATCCATTTCCGACAAATTGGATGATTTTCTGTTGTTACACCCATTTCCGATAAGTTGGCCGATTTTCTGCTGTTACACCCTTTTTTTGACAAATTGACCGATTTTTTGCTGTTACACCCTTTTCCGACAAATTGGCTGATTTTCCGCTGTTAAACAATGGTCGCTTTTCACAATTTTCTTTTCCGACCATCTTATTTGCTGTTACACCTACCTCCACCATTTTTGCCGAAGTACCCGTTGATACACGGATCGCTGTTATTCTGTCTTGCCACTTCACTCTTTTGTTTTCTTCGCATTTTTGCCAAATACTGCTACTCCAACTCTACACTCTTTACATGCTGCGGCACCGCTGATTTGTTCATACTGCAACTATCTTTTTCCTCCTTCTCTAAGAGAAAGTGCTGCTTCATCATTACTTGACTTCACATCTGGCTACTTCCAACTTATTATCTCCAGAAAGGACTCCATATCTGCTCTAGTTGTCATATCATCATTTTTTACA
>JASDQU011404429.1:29110-42619 GCA_032191745.1 Picea mariana
TTTTAAATGCGTTTTTTGGTTATTTAAAAAAAATATTTATTTGTGAGATTTTGTTCTTTCTATTTATATGTTTTCTAATGTAAATTAAAAAAAAAAAAAAAAATTGTAAATAAATTTTCAAGGGACCATTTGGAGTCCAATTTTGGGTTGTTTATTTACATATGGTTTTGTTGTCAATATCACAATTTCAATTAGGTCGTAAATAGCTATGATTTTCACGTTTAGGAAAAAACATTTTTTTTACGTAGCATCACGTTTTGATTTAGGTGTTGATTTAAAAGTTTTTCTGAGCTACTGTTTGAGTTTCAAAGGCCATGTTCGAAAAATGTTGTAATTTTGACCACGTTTAAAAAAATGGTGCTATCGGTAGCACCAATTTTTGATTTGGGGGTTGATTTTCATGTTTTTTATGCAAAAATATGGGTTTTAAGGGCTAGAGTTCTTGTTTTGAGGTCACAGTTATCGTTAAGTCGGTAACTATGTTTTGAGACCTATGATTCTTCCATATACATATGTGCTTCTGAGGTCCGAGTTATGATTACATAGGTCTTATTGTTCACTTGGCTTAGCATTGGCCATGTGTTCCTCGTTATCAAAACCATTATTGTCATAAAAAATGGAGGGGGGCATCAAAACATATGATGTAATATCTATGACCATTATACTATAAGTTAATGGTTTCTTGACCCAAAGAATCAAGGAGATCAAAACATATTTATCTGAACTCTGAAGGATTCTCAAATTTCTTGAGATAAACCCCAAGGAGATCAGAGAAAACATGATCACTTTTCCATTTGTTGATTTATATTCTATAGTACACATATCAACAAGTGACCATTCCTCTTTTGCCTTGAATTCAATTTTATCAATATTAATCCTAGTATGCCTTTCATTTTTAGAGAGACCAGAAATATGTTCATGGTCATCATTTCCACCAATGTCCAAGGTTTTTGATTGGCATTCTAGTGTAATATAGTGAACATAGTGTGCTACAATCCTATCATCATATGCTTATTTTTGTAGAAGGTTGTAACATTATGTGCACAACAATCAATGCTTCAAAATGATAAAGGATAGATAATAGGGGTCACCAAATCATTCTAATCACCCTTCAAGATGTTGGACATATTGCAAAGGCCAAACGAAACTTATGGAAGAAAATAGGTCACTAAAGGAATCATAAAATAGTATAATTAATCATCAATGGCTCCATTACCAAGAATACTTGTACCCATGCACTTAAGAAGACAATGAAAATAACGAACTGGTTTCCCAAGGTCCCTAGTCTATCAACGATGTTGCAGGGCTTGCAATTCAAGGGAAGGCATGGAAAGGCAAGGCAAGGGAATGCATGGAAATGCAAAGCATTGAAAGGCAAGTCATGGTAAGGTATGGCAATTCATGGAAAGGCATGGCATGTCAAGGAAAGGTAAGACATTTCAAGGCAAGGCATGTCTTGGCTTGTCAAGGCAAGGCAAGGCATGGCTTGTCAAGGCATGACATGTCAAGGCAAGGCAAGGCATGTCAGGGAAAGGCATGACAAGGAAAGGCAAGGCAAGGAATGTCACGGCAAGGAATAGGATATCAAGGCAAGGCATTACAAGGAAAGTCATGGTAAGGCATGACAATTCATGGAAAAACATGGCATGTCAAGGAAAGGAAAGACATGTCAAGGAAAGGCATGGATTATCAAGGAAAGGAATGGCTTTTCAAGGAAAGTCATGTCAAGGGAAGGTAAGACATGTCAAGGTAAGGAAAGACATGTCAAGGCAAGGTATGGCTTGTAAAATAGAGGCATGGAATGGATAGGCATGGCATGTCAAGGAAAGGCTAGGAATGACATGTCAAGGCAAGGAAATGGAATGTCAAGGCAAGGAAAGGCATGTCAAGTCAATGAAAGTCATGTCAAGGAAAGGCATGGAATGGAAATGCATGGAATGGAAAGGCATGGCAAGGCATAGCATGTCAAGGAAAGGAAATGCATGACATATTAGGGAAAGGAAAGACATGTCAAGGCAAGGAAAGTCTTGTCAAGGAAATACATGACAAGGCTAGGCATGGCATGTCAAGGAAAGGCATGGCATGTCAAGGCAAGGAAAGACATGTCAAGGAAAGGCATGGCTTGTCAATGAAAGGCATGGATTGTCAAGGCAAGGCATGGCAATGCTAGGCATGGCATGGAAGTCAAGGAAAGGCATACAAATACCATTTCATATGAATACCATAGCATACAATTGCATACCAATACCAATACCAATACCATTGCATATATACCAATACCAATACCAATACCATTGTTGTGCAATGGTAGATGGTATTGGTATACCATTGCATACCAATACGATTTCATACCATACCATACCATACCATTGCATACCATTGCATTGGACTGTGAAAGGCGAGGATATTAACAAGATAATATCAACAACATTCTCTCGATGCATAGATGTTATGTGACTAATGTCAGTGTTGTGTATTGCAGGATCCATAGAAGGCCATGGAAAGAGGACGTGGATGGCATAGCCCTACTAAATTAATGAGAGGAAAGTGGGTGGCCATAGAATCAGATACATAATCTGCAGATACAATAAAGGTAAGAAGACAAATCAACCTCAACCAAAGGAGTATGGTGTTTATGAATTCACAAATGCTACAACATAGAAGAGATAAAGTTATATAAACTATGTTGTATCAATATGTCAAATATATGAGTAAAGTGAGGTTTTGTGTTGGATATCATATTGGTTGAAATGATATAATTGGTGTACTAAACATCATGGACTATGTTGTGTATTATAGGGGCTAGACGAGACCATGGCAACAGATCGTGTCATCTCAAATAAGGACACAATGGATGTCACAGGACAACAGGTAATCAAATTTTGACTTATCTTAGGAATACTTTTGTGATACATCCATCCTTTTTCACATTATTATTAAAATTTATAGTGTATTATCCAATCTTGAAATAAATTATGAGGCATGTTGTTGACAATTTCAGATGAATATTGGAGAAAGTGCACAGCCTAAAAGTTCAACTAGAAAAAAAAGAAAGACATATGTACATGGGCGTGGACCTAAAACTATTAAATCACAAAGAACAAAGTGTGTGGAATAGGATATAACAATGGATCCTCCAGACGCAACAAATAATTGCACTGAAAAAGAGGTTGGTCAAGACTATTATATTGATGTATATATGTTCATACCTTTTATATTATAATTTGTTAAGCCATATTTGATTATATTTCTTTGAAATTGATACATTTATGATTTATAGAATTGTTGCCAAACATCAAATAATGGTTTCCTTTGTTGATAGGTAGAATATGATGACGAAATAAAGACTACTAATACCCAAGATCCAACTGGGCTCTTAATATTTGGATGGGATGATCCAAACCATTCTTTAAACCATACCAAGGAGAAAAGAGAATATTTAAAGAGAATTGTACCACCTAATAAATTTGAACAACTGATGAGATTAGCATACATTGATGACATGCAACCTAGTGTTACTGATGATGATCATGATAGTGAAAATGCAATGCATGAAGAAGGATTGAATGAAATGTTTACAGGTTTCTTTGGGGATGGAAACAATGATGACAACAATGATCATATGGATGACAATAAAAATGACAACATGGGTAATTACCTCCATTGTAATGTTGATGATAAAAACCTGAACGAATCAATCAAGCAAGCAACAAAGACACCCATGTTCAAATTTGGTGCAAGTAGAACCTCAAAAATGGCATGCACATTAATATTATTAGAAATCAAATCACTATTTGGTTGGTAAGACAAAGGATTCACCACCCAACCTCCAGTGAATGTGTTGCAAGAGAATGTGTTGCCATCAACCTCCAGAGAGGCGCGTCATTTGTTAGTTGAGTTGGGGATTGAATATAAGAAAATTCATTCATGTATTAATGATTTCATTTTATACAGAGATGAATATCAAGACAAGGTAGAATTCCATGTATGCAAAGAGAAGAGATACCATACAGATGTACAAGGTCCTACTGTTCCAAAGAAGGTTTTACATTACATGGCAGTTATACGTAGACTTCAATGACTATTTAGTTGAAATTCACATGCACAATTGATGGAATGGTATGCAAAGAATAGGAGTAAACATGGATTCATGCAAATTTTGGCTGACTCCAAAGCATTGAAACACATAGAGGAAAAATGGCCAAGAAAAATCAAAGATGAACCTTGTAGTATAAGGTTTGGTCTTGCAATTGATGGAGTGTGCCCATTTTCTTTTATGAGCTCAAATTATAGTGTTTGGCTAGTCGAATTGATAGTATACAATATTCCCCCATCAATGAGTGTTAGAAAGGAGAACCTTATGCTAAATCTCATTGTTCCAGGAAAACATCAAGTTAAAAACATGGATGTTTATCTTGCACCTTTTATTGATGAGATGCAACTGGTATGGAAATGAATAAGAATGTATGAAATATCAACTCCTCCATCAAATACATCCTTCATGTTTTATGGTGTGCTATGTTGGACTATTCATGATTTCCTAGGACTTCGTATTTGTTCTGGCAAGACGATTGTTTTTTACGTATTTACACTAATAATTTATTTTCATCCCAGCTCTCATACTCAGTTTTATACTATTATTTCGATGTTATTAACCTTACTTATTGAATTGCATGGCTTCAAACAAAGGGGATATTTTCATGTCCAAGATGTGCAGAACAATTTCAAGGATAGTATTCTAAAGATATACATAAATTTATGTATGCAAACAATAAGGTTTTTCTACCACCAGATCATATGTTTAGAAACCTCCATAAGAATCAATTTGATGGAAAAGTTAAAAATAGAGGCCCTCCCATGATTATGGGTCCAACTGATTGGCTTAAGAAGTATGAAGATGCTAAATTGAAAGCTTGGAAAGATATTTTTGATGCGGGTGATTCTATTGAAGAACCAGAACAAGTTGTAATTAAGATTCCAGAAGGGATGAAAAGGAAATCCATATTTTATGATCTCCCTCACTGGAAGGACCTATTAATATCTCACCTATTAGATCCTATGCACATCTTCAAAAATGTACCAGATTCAATATTTCGACATATATCAGGAAAAGAGAAGGCCACATTGTCTTCGAGGAGAGACAATGCTCTTTCGAGTACCAAATTAGATAGAAAACATTTGTGGCCAAATAGGGAAAATAAATCATATGATGAATCTCCATGGATTTTGAAAAAGAAAGAGCTAGACCAACTAAAAAATGTCATACATTCAATAAGGACACCTAATGGCTATGAGTCATCATTGGTTAATTTTTTTACAGTTGATGGACATATCACAGTATTTAAAACACATGATTTTAATAATTTTATGAAGGTATTATACATCATCATTTATATATTTTGATATTCTATTGTGTGACAAAAATAACTATTGACCTTTCATAAATGTGTTTGACAACATATCATGCCATTGGCAATTAGGGGGGATTCATGTCTTACCGCTAACTTGAGGAATGCCATAAGTGAATTGTCAACATTTGCAAGATATGTGATATGGAATTTTTGTGTGTGAGAGACATAGAGATATTGTAAATCATTTTAATGTTTTCCTAAAGTTTCATACTAATTTACTATTCTTATATTAGGTGGGTGACATCTAAGGAGATCTATGAATGTGAAGTGCCAAAAAGGAAGAAGAAAATTGCTGAAATTGTATGTGTATTTGAGAAGGATCTCCCTACAATTTTCATGGACCTACAAATCCATTTACTTATACACATAGTCGATGACATTGAATTGGAAGGTGTTGTATCAATGAGGTGGATGTTTTTCTTTGAGATATATATGAAAACTCTAAAAAGATATGTCCAGCAAAAGGCACATCCAGAGAGTTGCATGGCTGAAGGGTATGTATTGAATGAAGCATTTTTCTACCTATGTGAATTCCTTGGTAAGGATTTCAAATATGGGCCATGCTTATGGGATGAAGAACGAGAATCATATATTATTGACGGAGAAAAACCAAAATCTAATGGTGTTCAAGTAGAAATTAGTAAGTAAACTCATTTTCATTGTGGTTGTTTTTATTGAAATCATTAATTTAATCTGTAATTTATTTTTCAAATTAACAAAATGGCCTTTGATGTTTGAAATAAACTTGCTAGCATGTAATAGGTGTAGACAAAAGGGCTATACTCAACAATTTCATTATGTACCACATGGACTTTATGAACAAATGGATTGATTTGTATGATAAAAAAAGAGAAGAAGTGTTAGAAGAAAGGAAACAATTTAAGAGATAAAACCCAAGGAATACCCCATTTCCTACTGATCTACAAGGGGAATGAGGCAAAGATTGCACACTAGAATGGGTTACTGAAAAAATTCAAAATAAAATAGAAGATGCAGGTATAGATTCAAACACAACAGAAGATGAAATAAACATGTCTAGAGGATGTGAAAGAAAGGTATAGTTGGAATTTTACAAAATGTTGTTTCCTTACAATTTTGATACTATTAGATATTTCAATATTTATCATTTTATTTGTTTTAACTGAAAGAAATGGTCTTTCATAGGCGAGTAAATATTCAGCAATGTGAGAATATGGTCGAAATTATCATGTAGAATGTGTAGATGTAAAGATATGATCCTTCGATTGTGGAATCACGGTTGACTTCAAGCAATCCAATTGATCAAGATAAAAAGATAAGAATATTATTGAAGGAAATCTACAATATGTTGGGAAAATACAAGAAATTATTGAGTTGGATTATCGCTCTTTTAAATGTTGTATTTTTAAGTGTAGATGGTATGAATCATTTGAGATGAAACAAAGACATGATGCCCATAGTGGATTGTTTTCTATAGATTCCTCAAGGTTCCTACTGAAGGATTAGGATTGTGAGTAGGTATTTCTTTAACTCAAACTGCAATAAGTGGTAGTGATCAATATGGTATTAATACATTGTTTATTGTGAATATAAAAATGTGTTTATGAATCAATAAAATTGTTACAACATACTTCTAATATATGTATGTACTCATTCACGTGCATGTATTTTTCTATGAAGATATTATGGACCCAAAATGGTTGTTTGTCATACATTATGATCCAAGATTAAGGCATGTATTTGATGATGTATTAATGGATACTGGGAAAAACAATGATGGCAAACAAAATGAGAGAGATGGATTAGAGAAAATCGAAGAAATTAACATCCATGGTGATGCCTAAGATGGTTATGTTCATGCACAAGAAGACAAAAATCCAGAGTTAGATGATGTTATGGAAGACAACAATATGTATGGTATACAAAATGATGATCCAAATACATCTAGTAACAATATGGATGATCTATAGTCAAATTTAAATGACGATGAAGATGATGTAGATCAAGATGAGGATGATGATAACATTAACTACTTGAAATATCATATGAACATTGACAATGATATACTAGATGACATTGTTGCAAACAATGATGTTAATGACCAATACTTCTAGATTTCAGAATTATTTGTAATCCATGTTTAAAAAGTGATGATTCTTATGGCCTAGTATTTTGAAATGGTTCAATATTATTTGTGTCAATACAAATCACCTATTACAATATCGTTAAAGTGTTCAATATATGGTATGAATTGTTGGCGAAAAAAAAAAGGATTACTTGTATGCTTCATCCATCCATTTTATATCAGCATATGTTCATGAAGACACAAAAGTTAATAAAATATTAATTAAATATGCAAGTATCTCATAATGATTTGAATAAACAACTTTGTTAAATTCATTATTTTTATATTATTTTCATTTTAATGTTGGGCATAAATGTTTTATTATGTTTTATTAAGAACTAAACATAAAATAATTAAACAAAATAAAAGATTTTAATCACCTAGAATTAGGTGAAAATTCAATAAATTATAGTTCAATTTTACTTTCCTATTTCATATCAAAATTACATCAATAATCAATCTCAATGATTTCATTGAGTCTTAATTAAACCCTCCCATACAGTCAATGCATTCACCTAGTCTAACCATGTAAAATTGCATCACATGCAGTCACATTTTGAATAAATTTTAACATTGGCTCCATTCAATACTCATTGTGTCGGGTCGGTTGATGACATTACAGATGAGCATGTTGGAATAAATTCCATGAAATTTCAAGAGAATTCTCACCAATATTTTGCAGATGGCAATGTTGAATGATGAAAATGATCAAACTGCATAATGAGGTTCATACAAACGTGGAGGATGTTGAAGATTATGCGACAACGTCATACATCCTTGACTCTGGAAACCCTCGCATACCATCAAGGCATGTGTCTCATCTAACCATGCCAAATTTTTACATAAACCCTAACCCTTAATCCATTGACCCTTAAAGCCTTAACCCCTAATCCCTAAACCCTTAATCCCTCAACCTTATTTAATCATTAATCCCTTAACACAAAATCCCTAAATCCCCTAACCCCCAAGCCATCGACCCTTAAACAATTAAACACTAATCCCTAATCCCCTTAATCCATAAACCCCTATGCCCTAAGTGCTTAAACATTAATCCCCTGGCCCATAATCCCTAAGACATTAACCATTAAACTGCCTAACCCATAAGCAACAAATCCCTTATCTCTTGACTCTTAATCCCTTAAACCCTAATCCCTATTTCTATTAACCCTTAATCCATGTACCCCAAATCCCTAAATCCCATAATCCTCAAAGCCCCTATTCACTTAACCCCCAACACCTCAACTAATTAACTATTTAGGCACATACACAACTAAAACCTATTCACTACTCATCATGCGACATTGATGGATGGCATTGGTGATGTGTTGGAATACGTTAATCCATGAAATTTTAAGAGAGTTTCGAAAAGAATTCCATATATGTGAATGAAAAATTATGATAATGAGACTGCATGATGAACATTGATGAAAATGTGGATGATCTCAAATATTATGTGGGGACATCAGGTATCCTTGAGTCTTGAAACCTTGACATACTGTTAAGGCATGTGTTTATTCTAATTGTGTAAAATTTCAATGCATGTAGTAACAATTTGAAGAAATGTCAACGTTGGCCCCATTCACTGGTCATCGTGCGACATCACTGGATGACATTGGTGATTGGCATGTTGGAAGAGGTTCCATGAAATTTTAAGAGAGTTTCAACAAATCCCTAATTCCCCTAACCCCTGATCCATTGATCCTTATATCCTTAATCCCTAATCCCTAATTAACCCTTAAGCACTCAGCCTTAGTTAATCAATAATCCCTTAACACAAAATCCCTCGATCCCCTAAATCCTAAGCCATCGACCCATAAACACTTCTCACTAATTCCTAATCCCTTAATCCATAAACCCCTATAAACTAAGCACTTAAACATTAACCCCCTTTCCCATAATCTCTAATCCATTGACCATTAAACAGGCTAACCCATAAGCACCAAATCCCTTATCTCTTGACCCTTAATCCCTTAAACCCTAACCCATAATCCATTAACCCTTAATCCATGTACCCCAAATACCTAAATCCTCAAAGCCCCTATCCAATTAACCCCCAAAACCTCAACTAATTAACTATTTAGGCTAATATGGATACATCCGGTGCTAAATTTTGTGCTACTTATGGTACAATTTTAGTATTTAATGAGGTTCAATGTGACCCTTGGCCTTCCGCCTTCCCCCGTGACCTTTCTCCTTCCAAAGTTTGTCTTGTTCCCTTTGCAATGATGAGTAATAAAGATAGTGGTTACACTTCAAATTTGTCCTCTAGCATGGGTGGCCCATCATGGATTTTGGCTATAGTGCCTCTCACCCACCATAATGACTAGTTTGGACATCGAAACATCTTGGTTGTCTGAGTTTGAAAATTGGTCATCATGGGGTTCATGCCTCCTCTTCAACCATTTGATTCAGATTCATTTCACTACTTCCTTCTGCTATGAAAATTAATGTTTTTTGTAATGCTCTATTGTCCTTAGATGTAGATAACACTATAACGATGTTGAGTGCATCCTCATCTTAACATTAGTACCTAACACCATATATCATATATCGCATACAATCAAGGCATGTGTCAGGTCTAACCATGTCAAGTTTTGACCTAAACCCTAACCCCTAAGCCATTGACGATTAAATCCTTAAGCCCTAATCCCTAAACCGTTAATCCCTCAACCTTAGTTAATCACTAATCCCTTAACAAAAAATCCATAAATCCCCTAAACCCCAATCCATTGACCCTTAAACACTTAAACGCTAATCCCTAATCCCCTTAATCCATAAATCCCTATGCCCTAAGAACTTAAACATTAATCCCCTATACCATAATCCCTAAGCCATTAACCATTAAACTACCTAACCCGTAAGCACCAAATACCTTATCTCTTGAATTTTAATCCCTTAAACCATAATCCGTATTTCTCTTAACCCTTAATCCTTGTACCCCAAATCCTGAAATACCATAATCCTCAAATTCCCTATCCACTTAACCCCCAACACCTCAACTAATTAACTAATTAGGAACATCTGACGCTAAACCCCATTCACTGCTCACTGTGTGACATTGATGGATGACATTGGTGATGTGTTGGAATACGTTAATCCATGACATTTTAAGAGAGTTTCGAAAAGCATTCCATAGATGTGAATGACAAATTATGACAATGAGACTGCATGATGAACGTTAATGAAAGCATGGAATATATCAAAGATTATGTGGGGACATCAAGTATCCTTGAGTCTTAAAACCCTCATATAGTATTAAGGCATGTGCCTATTCTAACCATGTCAAATTTCAATGCATACAATAACAGTTTGAAGAAATTTCAATGTTGGCCCCATTCACTGCTCACCGTGTGACATCACTGGATGATATTGGTGATTGGCGTGTTGGAAGAGGTTCCATGAAATTTCAAGAGAGTTCTGACAAATCCTTAACTCCCCTAACCCTTGATCCATTGAACCTTAAATCCTTAAGCCCTAATCCCTAATTAACCCTTAAGCCCTAAACCTTAGTTAATCAATAATCTCTTAACAAAAAATCTATAAATCCCCTAACCCCTAAGCCATCAACCCTTAAACACTTGTCACTAATCTCTAATCCCTTAATCCATAAAATCCTATGAAATAAGAACTTAAACATTAATACCCTAGCCCATAATCCCTAATCCATTAACCATTAAAATACATAACTCGTAAGTGCCAAATCCCTTAGCTCTTGACCCTTAATCCCTTAAACCCTAACCCCTAATCCATTAACTCTTAATCCCTGTACTCCAAATCCCTAAATCCTCAAAGCCCCTATCCACTTGACCCCAAACACCACCACTTATTAACTATTTAGGATAATATGGATACATCTGACGCTACTTCTGGTGCAATTTCTGGCGCTAATTAGGGTGCTAAATCAGGCACTGAACGAGACACAATTTCTAGCATTAAAGGGGGCGCTATTTCTGGCACTAAGTGGGGCGCAATTTCCAGCGCTAAATGGGGCACAATTTCCAGTGCTT
Organism: Picea mariana; assembly: GCA_032191745.1. Lineage (NCBI taxonomy): Eukaryota > Viridiplantae > Streptophyta > Pinopsida > Pinales > Pinaceae > Picea > Picea mariana. The sequence goes on from JASDQU011404429.1 coordinate 40,633, forward strand.
TTAGCAGCTAAAATTTTTGTTCGGTGCAAAAAACACCATGAATAGCTCCATCCTAATAAATAGCACCAACTTGTTCAAAAAATTGAATAAAAATACACCAAAACCAACTTTGGAAGAAAAAAAGGGAGAAAAAATGGGATCAAATCATAGGGATTTGTTGTAGTGGGAACATTACGATGGATTTAAGGTTAACATCGAAAAGGAGGAAGAAATAAGAGAGGTCATTGTTTCTTCATTTGAATAAAGACATTATTGATACTAAGAGGGGGGTGAATCAGTATCAAGTACAATTTAAAACATTTTTCAACTTATACTTAAACCATTCAGCTATATCCAATGAGCAATGAACAATAGTATAAGAGTTACACCAATACACCATAATACACCATGCACAATATATGAGAAATAATCAATAGTTATTGTTCAAGGGAAGTAATGAATTCCAAAGGTAGCTACAACATCCAAATGTAAAGGGAGGGATAAACCTCCAAGAGGAAGATACAATCCTTCAATACCAAGAGAGATTTGAACTCTCCATCCTTGCCCCTTCCTTCCACCCAAGAATATATGAGAGATAATAAAACTTTACATTAATTCATCACCATCAACCAATCATTACATAGAACCTGATAATGCTTCCTGAGACTTCTTCAATTTCTGCAATTCTTCAATTCTTGGAGTAATCTAGTCCTGTAGATAATATTACTCAATGTATTCTCTAAAACTCTTCCAGTTTTCACTCCTTGAATACTCCCCAAAAACAGGTTATAGAAAGAATGGTAGACTTTATTCAATTCTGGTCTATTCAGGAGAGTGAACTTGCACATAATGCTCCACGCTCAATAATTAACATCCATTTCTGAAACTTGCACAAAAGAGACTACAGTCCGTACTCTTTCCAATGAAATTCATCCCACTTCATTTGGATTCTCGATGAAGAAGTTATGATTGTTTTACCCGGAACACCTTAGAACACATCACCAAATGACTTCATCCTCCCTTGAAATCCGACCTTCTTTACTTCTTATTTTCTTTGAAATTTGACTTGTATCAAAATGAATGTATAATGATGTTTAGTTATACCATTTATGTCACTTCATTTTAACATTAGGGCCAATCTGACACTTTCTTATTTTGTAATTTTTTTCTTTAATTATCTTCAGGGCCTACATGTACTTCCTTCTTCAATTCACTTTGTCATCTTCAAAAATTCATTTCTCCTCAACCATGAGGATCCACGTGACGTGCCACATACCACCGAAAACAACATGATGTATAGTATCCATTCATGGGTGTTGTATATGCATGTTCATTGTCCTTCATGTCCAAATACCTTTATCAATCTTGTGGTCCAAAACCCAGGACTAGGGTTGACATCAATGACAACAACCAATCTTCCAACAATCTCCCCCTTCGTCATTGATGGCAACACTCATGCTCCCCCTATCATCATGATCCCAATTTCTCTCCCCCTTTAACATCAATGGCAAAGGTTAGGGCTACTCCCCCTGAGTTCAATGGCAAAAGGTAACCTTCTTCTTTGGGGTTGCTCCCCCTGAACGAGTGGCACTCAATAATACTTCATCCTTATTTTTGGTCTTTGGGACTTTTTCTTCCTCAAAATCCTTTTGTGTGGCTTATGTCTTCTCTTTCTTCTTCATGTCTAGGATGTATATATTGTTCGGTCTTCTTGTTGCATTTGCAACCAATCTTCTTGAATTATTTTCTCTAATTTTACATTTTCGGGAATCAAACGTAAGAGTGTATCCTTGATCACACATTTTACTAACACTGGGTAGATCATGATTCAAGTCTTCAACCAATAGAACATTCTTTGCTTTTACATTTTTTCTTCCAAGCTCTACTACACCTTTTCCAAGTATTTTGGCAAATGAGTCATCTCCAAATGCAACATTGCCACCCTTTCTCTTCAAGCTGATGAATTTGTCTTGATCCCTGGTCATGTGTGAAGAACATCCATTGTCTA